>BDUI01001608.1:37846-55342 GCA_002335545.1 Apodemus speciosus | reverse complement strand
CTGGGGAATCTTCTGGATATATGCCCAGGAGTGGTATGGCTGGGTCCTCCGGAAGTATCATGTCCAGTTTTCTGAGGAACTGCCAGACTGATTTCGTCAGAGGTTTTAAGAGAAGCACTTTAATATACTTTGTCGGGGACACTTGAGCACGCCAGGTTATGTGCACTTGCACATGAATGACTGTATAAATACCCAGGACCCGGGACAGCCTCCTCAAGAACCTTGACTTTTCTCTGTGTGTGGAGGAGGGCCACGCACAGACGTAGTCTAACAGGAGCGTCTCTAACTCTGACTCTTCCGAGATTATACTGTGAGCCCTTAAATACGGAGAGGGCCAAGATCTGAGTCATGGATTTTCCTTTGAGTAACAGTGTGACCACGGCAGTACCTGGGTTGGTATTTTCATATAGACAGACCCTTAGTAGTTCACTTAACATCATGACAGTACTGGGCTAGCAGCATCTGCACTGGACATTTTCACACTCGTCCGTCATCTTCATGCGGTTGAGTGGCATATTGGGATTTGACGATCCCCTGGGCAAATGCTCTTTTCAGCCCCGCCAGCCCTGTCCTATGGCATGGACCTGTGACATGCAAGAATGCCTCAGCTGTCCTCTGAATCCAGAGGTAGCCTCATTGTTTGCAGAGTACACTGTCTTAGAAACTGGGATTGATTAAGTGGTCCCTTAGTCACCGGCCGCTTTCTTAGTCTTCGCTCAGTTGCAGAGGTCAGTGAGTCAAGTGAGGATGAGCTGAGCTGACAGGAGAGTCAGGAGAGACGTTGCACTTATTAAGGTCAGACTGAGATGATGCTCGTGGTCTTGAGAGACGCTGTGTGAGAACAAGCCATTTCCTCATCTAGCTTGTCTGGGCCTTTCTGATAGCATGTGCGTCTTCCTTACAGGGTCACTTTGGGAAGGTTGAGCTCTGCAGATATGATCCTGAGGGAGACAACACAGGGGAGCAGGTAGCTGTCAAGTCCCTGAAGCCTGAGAGCGGAGGTAACCACATAGCTGATCTGAAGAAGGAGATAGAGATCTTACGGAACCTCTACCACGAGAACATTGTGAAGTACAAAGGAATCTGCATGGAAGACGGTATGTAGTGCACACTGGACTGTGGGGCAAAGGCCCAGTGGCTCAGCTGGGGCATTTGCTGGCAGGCAGTCCTCCCTCAGGTTTTCCAGCTCCTCTGGGCTGTCAGGCTTTCTGGTTTTACACCAACAAGGCCCTTACCAACCTCATGGAAGGCTGCCTAGACTCTCTCCCAGCCACAGGATGTGAACTTTGTCTTTCGGATCCATGCATAATGCTGGGGACTGACCCAGATAGCCACACTGATGCTGTAAGGAAGTTAAAAGTACTCACCCCCTTTCCTGTTCTGATCTAGTACTAACTGGGCATTCTGCTTTGTCCTTATTGAAGCTAAGGAAGCAAACAATACTTACTAGTAGTATTTACTAATTCTGTACCTTATCTGCAAGGCAGCCTACTATTCATGCGTGTGCTTTAAAACTGGTAGTAAAAGGGCATGGGCTATGACTTTAAGACTGATCGCTTGTCTAGCGATGCTCAAAGCACGAGGACTGCGTTGCCCTGATGAGGCAGGACCTGGGGTTATGACTCCCACTTACTGCTGAAGAGTGTGCCTGTGGGTGGGCTCCTCCCCATGCTCAGGGGCTAGGCTGACCCCCACCCCAGGCCCTTCCTGCAGACCCCTGCGCAGTCGACTTTGCTGCCTCATCTGATGCTGCTTTCTCCTAAATAGGAGGGAATGGTATCAAGCTCATCATGGAGTTTCTGCCTTCGGGAAGCCTAAAGGAATATCTGCCAAAGAATAAGAACAAAATTAACCTCAAACAGCAGCTAAAATATGCCATCCAGATTTGTAAGGTAAAAACACACAAACAGAAAAAGACAACCTCCTTTTTAAAAAGCATTCTGTACTAGGGAAATGGTTAGTAATTAGACCTCAGTGGGAGACTGTAATAAGTGAACTGTGTTTTTAATTCTGTGCCATTTGCATTGAAACATGAGCCTCCGCTCTGCAAGTAAGTGGGCTTGTTCGGTCCAACAGCTTTACTTGGTCTTTGTGTTTTGTTTTGTTTAATCTTATAACAAAAACTGTTAGTGATGTGGGAATGAAAGGACTTTTTTTTCCTAATCGTGCTGTGGAAGATAAACACAGTGTGAAGTGACTTTTTCAGTGGGTCTGACCCACTGCTCTCTTAGGGGACGGACTGTTTGGGTTATCAACAGTACGCCTCCCTTTGCAATGAGCCTGAGCCACACTTTCCTCTTAGGGGATGGACTATTTGGGTTCTCGGCAATATGTTCACCGGGACTTAGCAGCAAGAAATGTCCTTGTTGAGAGTGAACACCAAGTGAAGATCGGAGACTTCGGTTTAACCAAAGCGATTGAAACCGATAAGGAGTACTACACAGTCAARGATGACCGAGACAGCCCAGTGTTTTGGTATGTACACCATCTCAGCAGTGCTCTGTAGCTTGGCATTGTCTTGGAGGCTCTTGAAGCTGTGCTTGGGTGCTTATCAGCTGCTCTACTGACAGCTGAGGTTTAGCACCAGCTTTTTAAGAGTGGGAGAGGTCTGGCTATCCCCATTTCAGCCTTTGTAGCGTCACGTGAGCAGGCAGCAAGCACCACCGTTCTCATAGCTGTGAGCAGGTGGAAGAGGCTGGCTCTTTCTTAATACATCCGTGTAGAAGGCCTGGAGGGATCACAGGGCCACAGGTACACATTGGCCATAGTCGTGGAGATCCTGGCTAGGTTTTAGGAACCACTAGTTATCCTAGTTAGAGAGCCACGCGCTGACCACAACCATCCCTCAGCCTGGAACACTTTCCTAAGGAAAAGTGCCTGTTTACCCTGATGCCTCTCATGCAGACAGATTGCCCTCTCCACCTGCAAAGCCTGTACACAGTCTTCCTTCCTCATTCTAAAATGAAGTGTTTTCGAAGCCCTTGATTGTGCCAGTGAATCCTGAATTATGGGTGAGGCAGCCAACTGAGGACAGTGGCACAGGCTTCAGGCGTGGGTTTTGAAAGGCTGTGTGTGATTGGGCAAAAGCTGAAAGGAAGGGGGAGTGGCTGGAGTGGTGCTGTTCTGCTGACAGACGTAAGAGGGGAACTGAAGCCAAGTGCATCATTGGGCAGTTAGAGTGTGTGGCTGAGTCAGCCAAGGAACCTGAGTTTGGGAGCCAGGACTTGACCAGAGGTGAAGGATACAGTGTACTGAAGGTCACCATGGAGAGGACCAAGAAAGGAACGAGGGGAGCTGGTCAGCTGCTTCAGTAGCCCAGGTAGGACAGGTTGGGACAGTAGGAAGTGGATTTGTCTGAGGAGTGTTCAGGAAACCAATTCTGGGCTGCCTTGACACCTGGTATGGGCATTTGTGCATTGCTCACCAAAATAGTGACAGCAGAGAGGATGCTGACTCTTAGGTTACAGGGATATAACTTGGGGCTAGTCGTCAGGGGACTGTTCGCCCTCTAAAAGAATGCCCCCGGAAGACAAATCTCTCATTTAAGGGCAAGTAACATGCTGCTCTGAGCCTCTGGGTGTTAGCTACGCACTGTGGCAGCACAGGCTGCCATGCACAATCCCTCAGATGCACATGTGACTTACATTCAGAAGCTCAGAGAAGTGGCCTCCCTGAGGTACTCTCGTTTTTTGGAGGAAATAAAGGCTCACTCCCTGCTTCCTTTTCAGGTATGCTCCGGAATGTTTAATCCAGTGTAAATTTTATATCGCCTCCGATGTCTGGTCTTTTGGAGTGACACTGCACGAGCTGCTCACTTACTGTGACTCAGATTTCAGTCCCATGGCTGTAAGTGTTAACTGCTACCTCTTAAACGGAGCCCCATGCAGAGGGTTACAGCATGCTATTTGGCACGGTCTGGCAAAGTTTGCCTTCACGGGTGCAGAACTCAGTAAGACCCAGGTTTTAGGGTGTGGGCCATCTCAGGAGAGGATGGTGAGCTTTGAGCACTGGGTTGGGGCTGTTTTCATATAGCTGGCAGCTGTGGCTGGTCCCCTCACATGTTGCTTTTATGGACCAATCCTTGAGACCCTAAGTAACAGCTTTAGATTTTTCATTTGAAGTTATGGAAGAGGAAAGCTTTACTGCTTTAATTTCTACTTATTTCTGGAAGCTTCACCTTAATTTTGTTTGGTTTTATTTTACATAGTTGTTCCTGAAAATGATAGGCCCAACTCACGGCCAGATGACAGTAACGCGGCTTGTGAACACTCTGAAAGAAGGAAAGCGCCTGCCGTGTCCACCCAACTGTCCTGATGAGGTAGCTCTGTCCCCTTCATGGGAGGGAACTTCCTTTTGCGGTCTTTACAGCTTGACTTACCCAGCAGGGGAGGGAAGGGAGAGAAGACCCTGACTCTGGCTAGAGCTGGCCCTTGGTTAAGAGTACTCGATACTCTTTCAGGGGTCCTGTGTTCAGTTTACAGCATCCACTTGGATAAGACATGGGAGAAATCCCCCTGTGGGGGATAATACTGATGCTCAAGCAAGGCTCCTCCCAGGGAGCTGTGGCCGCCATGCCACGCATGTCTGCCTTCCCAGAAGGGCATGTGATAAATTTATCCCACTCACTAGCATTTTCAGTTTTCTAGATTCTAAACTGGATCAAGCCTTTCCACACTAGGCTCTTTAGATGTTCAGGACTGTCTGGTCAGAGGGAGGTGCCGTGGAGGTGAAGGGGGTAGGCAAACTGGTCACTTCCTGCCCCTCTCACTGGGCCACGATAGTGACCTGGATTCTGCTGAAAGTCAGTTAACTTGTGAGTTAAACAAATGTTAAAATACAGAAAATACCATTTATGAACTGTTAAGTTATTCAAATACTCAATTCTTTAGTCCTATGAAGGAAAGACAGTTTCCAACTCATTCTTGATAATTTTGTGTTTTATGTAGGCCAGAGAGTGATGTAGTGTGTCTCCTTGGTTGCTCTGGTTTTATTGACTGAGGCAGGGTCTCCCTGAAGTTAGCCCTCCTGATTCTATACGACTGGCCAGTTTGCCTTACGCTGCTGCCCGGCCCGGCCCGGCCTTGACCRTGTATGTCAAGGCTCTGGACGTCGGTTCCACTTGTGGAGCAAGTGCTTCATCCACCGAGCCAACTCTCCAGCCTCTCATTACTTTTTAGAATCTCACAAATCTGACGTTATTCATACTGTTCTTGCTTTTATTTTTCATAGGTTTATCAGCTTATGAGAAAATGCTGGGAATTCCAACCATCTAATCGGACAACCTTTCAGAACCTTATTGAAGGATTTGAAGCACTTTTAAAATAAGCATGAACAACATTTAAATCCCCATTTATCAAGTCCTTCTCTCCCAATCCATTTAAAAACGTTTTTTAAGTGAAAAAGTTTGTATTGTGCCTCTAAAGTTGCTCAACAAATACTCAAGTTAAACATGCATATGTCACACTGTCATTCAGTGTGTGAGACTTTCTCTTTAAAGGTGTAACATCTTAAATTTAGTGATGAATAATGACAAAAAAAAATACTAGAATGTGCCTAAGCACTCCTTTTGCAACAACCGAATGATCAGCTGCGTAGCAAAGGATGTCTGGCGCTGTGCTGCTGGCATATTGATCTTAGATAAAAACTTGTGGACTTGGCTGAAACTCTCCCTTGCCCTGAAATCTAAATGTCTATTCAGTGATAGTACAAGCAAGTAGATACCACTTACTATACTATTGTTGCTATTAAAAAAAAAAAAAAGTCTCTTCCTGCTACCTAGTAGGACTGCAGTTTTAAGCTGTTGGTGCAGTGGCACAGCTGCTGCTCTCTTGGCTAAGCACTGGTACCCACTGTGGGACAGACTTGTGCTGCAGGGGGAGTCTGTCATATACACTCTGCATGTTACTTCTCGAGAACTAGACCTGTGCGCCTGCGTTTTCCTGCACAGCCTGCTTTCCATCGGAGAGACTCCTCTGACCCGGATGCTGTCACACCTGCCTAACAATCCCCTGGGGGCAAGCTGCCGATGGTATTGCAAACAGGAGACATCACCCTATACTGCAAAACTACAAAAAGCAAGACCCAGCCTGGCCACCGGACTGAAGTTGAAAATCACTAGGTAGTTCTCGGTGGCCTTGGAGGTAGCTAGGTAATCAACAACATTCAGTTTATGATTCAACGTGAACCACAAAGTTATTGACCAAGAGTCTAGCAAACTTATTAATGCTGTTTAATACTTGTTGATATTTTTTTCACCTTTTGAGCCCTACCCCCAAAGGATTCAAGATGAGTTTAGTAGCAACGGTCCAGCTGCTGTGTAACTTGTTTCCTTGCTGTACACCACCGTCGCCCGTTTACGTCAAACCTGTGGCCCGCTCTGTATGCACTTTGTTTACTCTTTATACAATAAACGTACTAAAGACTTCACATGCATATGCCTTTTAATAGTAAGCTTGAAAACATTTCAAACCATTAGCTGACACAGAAAAATAACAGCGTAGACTTTAGGGGTTGGTTGTAATGGCCTTGTACTAACATCACTTGATCTGCACTTCTGTCACGTAATAATGGACACAGGCTGGCACAGTGGAGGACCCACGTGTAAGTCAGAGTATCTCTGAGTTCTCTCCACTGCCTCCCCTTGCTCTGCAGCTCCCAGGTAGCAGTCACTGGCCTCCCATTGTTGTGTCTGTGACTAAGTCAAGYTGCAGCAAGAGGCAGGGAGGTGCAGGGAAGGACACACCAAAGTCGCCCGCTAGGGCCTCATCCTGGTCAGTCACTTAGAGGAGGTGTGCCTGGGGTTGCCTTAGTTTAATTTTTTTAGCTGTCATTTTTCAATGAAAGCTGGTATATGCAATAAATTAGACCAGGTAAAATTCATTATAAAGCATATATGTACCAGTTTTAGACTTTATAATTAATGCTGGAGAGCTAATCAGTCAAAAATGATACCTCCGAATAAGGTATTTTAATCTGATCCTATAAACTAGGATCATTGAGATCCCACACTTCATCAGTTATAGTCTCGTAACAATAAACAAATAGAATTTTCTAGATGGGAAAGGCTGCTMACATAATACCAAGATCTTCGGCCAACGGTGAGGTCAAAATTCAGATTAATAAAGGCGAACGTTCTTCCAGAAGTGAATTGGATTAAACGGCCACTACCTTTCAGCTCAACAACTACCAAAGAACGAGTCATAAGCAGAGTGAGGTAGAGCCTGTTGGCCGCAGCTCCCTTAGGAATGGCTGCGTGCACCGCTCTGCCGGGGCCACGGCCGAGCCCGTGTCTGAGGAGGAGGAGACCTTCACCGCTGCTGTATGCTATGAATCAGCAGAGAGACCTTGGCTCCTTGCCATGCGCATGTCTCATGTAAGATAAAAGGAACAGGGAGACAAGCTAACAAATCTCACAAAGGACAAGAGAGTAATCGCCCCTGCCCTTGCAGGATCTGGTTCTCTCAAGGCTACTCGGTTCCCATTATGACACACAAGTAACTACATAATATGTAAATGAGCAAGCCTCACCGTGGTCCACACATCATCTTGGGGACACTGAAATTGCAGTTTCATGTTGTAAGTCCTCCCCTACCCCCAGGTATTTAGAAATGTCCTTGCTGATTCCCAGGCAGCACAAAGCTAGGTGTTGGACTTCGTGGCCCTCGTGTGTACTTTGCTAAGCCTTGTAGTATGCAGAAAAGTTACTTTTCCTGAAATGCTTTGTGTTCCACAAAAGGTATGTATGGTAAATGATACTTCAGAAGTGAAGCATCTGAAGTCACATCACTTCCGCTCTGCCACTGGGTTGGTATTGTGTGGCCCTGTGGAGCTAATGGAGTCTGCATGGTGAGCGTCTGTCGTCACCACTGGGTGGCACCGCCACCCCTGCAGCTCAAGGGAAGACTACAGGTGAGACTCTTCTTAGGGGAGAGTAAGGTAAATGCACATTGGCTTATAAGAAATTCATTCTAAGGCTAAGGAAACAAGACAGTTTCCCATTTATTGCTTCAGACTTTATATATGATGTCAAGATTGTTCCCAGGCCCGAAACAAGGACTATTGGAATGCTGATTCTCCAGTGAGCGGAGTCCTTAATACGTGGATTAAGACACATCTAATGCTAGTGGAAAATGCCCTCGACCGATGATGTTTCTTATTGCTAGTTGGGTATTTGGCTGAGCTGCCTGCTGCACGACAGTTCCTTCTGGGAAGTCGGACACCCGTATTGAAAGGATATGGCTAGTGTGGATGAAGTTAAGGCAGTGATGGGCAGCAGGCGCTGCGGCAGACCGCAGGAGACAGCAGGCTTAGTACACACGCTTCTTCTTCAAGTAGGTTTCTGTGTAGCTCACTCCTGTGTCCTGAGGGTGCTGACCAGCGAGTTCTACCGGGCTTCCTTCCGGGGCAGAGATGAGATAGGAGGAGCCTCGCTTCTCATTCCTCAAGGAGGCAACCTGTGAGAAAGTCAGTAAAAGTGTCCGTTAGAGAAGCATGCTGTCCTGAGCTGGTGCGAGTACAGAATCACAGAATACCAAAGCTGAAGAAATAGGAACCCACCATTGTCACAGGAATTAGACTTTCAAATCTATAGAAGTTACGTGTGGAGAGCCTGGTACAGTTCAATGGAAGAGCAGCCTTCTGGTATGCAGGAGGCCCGGTGCTCCACCCCAGCACCACAGTCCCACCTAGAACCTTTACAAACTACAAGCTGGACCTCTGAGCCCTCACCTCTGTTCTGGGATATGGGAGGAGGAAACTGATCCTGTTCACACCTGAGTCAGAAAAGCAACACCAAGCATCTCTTTCTGATGGGGGAGCAGGCTAACAAGCGGGAATCATGTTTAGTCTGCCTAGCAACTGGATGCAAGAGCTTGTCGGGTGGAGTCAGGGAAAATGATATCACTATCAAGAGTAATGGAATCTCAAAACTCTGGGGCCCCAAATAACTAGATTTCCAGGCTCCTTTCCTGAGCATCTGGTCTGGCAGCGGCCTACTGCTCCTATAACAGGCCGCATTACTTGGTACAATGATATCATATAGCATAGCCTGTGATCTTTYCCTACGAATGAGTGTGAGTTGCTTGCTGAGGCCTTATATAGCTCAGATACACAATGTGAGAACAGCTGACGGGGAGAGAGCCGCTTTCTAACACCCCTGGAGGGTTCTCATACTATGTCTTTGAGTCCACAACTGTCACTTTTAAATCTTAAAAAGGCTGTGTCATAGGGTCAATCTCTGTCCCTCCATCTTCCTGTCAAGAAGAGACGTGAGAGCTCATGAGTTGTTCAGAGACACAGCCATTGCATTGGGTTTCAGTCTGAGCAAAAAAAAAAAAAAAAAGAAAAGAAAAGAAAAGAAAAAGAAAGAAAGAAAAAGAAGAAAAAAAAGAAAAACGCAGAATAACAGACCACTGAAAACCTAAGCTCCCTCCCTCAACTGGTACTCACTTCTACAACCTTGGCCTAAGGCAGGGGTTCTCAGCCTGGGTCAAATATCCTGCATATCAGATATTTATATTACAGTTCAAATCAGTTAGGAAGTAGCAACAAAATTGTATGGTTACTGGTCACCAGACCATGAGGAACTGTATTAAAGAGTCACAGCATTAAGGGTGAGAACCGCTGGGCGGTGGTGGTGCACACCTTTAACCCCAGCACTTGGGAGGCAGAGGCAGAGGCAGGTGGATTTCTGAGTCGGAAGCCAGCTTGGGTTCCAGGACAGCCAGGACTACACAGAGAAACCCTGTCTCAAAAATACCAAAACAAACAAACAAAAAACAAACAAAAAAACAAAAACAAAAACCAAGTAGGGTGAGAACCCCTGCCCTAAGGGGTTATACATAATGTTGAACAACTCATTAGCATTTGCTTGGAAATCATGGAGGTGGGGGCAGGGAGGAACACAGATGAAACCAGTCTGGCCTTTACAAAGTATGCAGCTCTTCCCTGGCTGRCTTCCACTGCTGAGCCCAGCATTCCCCAGCACCTTCATTTAAAAGGTACTGGTTGCTCCACCTTAGCACTAAAACAGCTAACCAGCTGTTATTCTATAAATGAAATTTTTATTTCTATTATTCCACAAGTGAGAGTTTCCTAAACATAAGGGGTATCTTAGGGTTTTACTTCTGTGGACAGACACCACCAAGGCGACTCTTATAAAGAACAACATTTAGTTGGGRCCGATTTATCAAGGCAAGGCAGCCTCCAGGCAGACATGGGACTGCCAGGGCTGGGAGGTCTCCCATCTCCATCCAAGGCACACAGGAGAAGACTGTCTCCCACATGGCTAGGAGGGTGTCAAAGCCCACCCCCACAGTGACACCCTTCCTCCGACAAGGCCACACCTCCTGATAGTGCCACTCCACGGGCCAAACATATTCAAACTACTACAATGAGCAAAATGCAAACACCTCACTCACAGTGGGCAGAACTCCCCTATACCTCCCTCTCTCCGTGCTGCATGGAAATTCATGTTTCATCCGTTTCTTAAAGCAAGAACCTGAACTGTTCTAGAATCTCTATTCTCCCAAACCAGGTAGACACTGGATGTTTTTTATTCAAATGGTTCTACACCATCCAGAGCCAACCAACWGAGATGYAAGAGGTGAAAGCCAACAGAGATGGGCAAGCCTGAATGTGACAGAAGAACCTCCGTGAGAATGGGAAGTGAGAAGTGCCATTGTGGCTCACACAGCAGTGGGGGAAGCAAAATTCTGATGCAGTACATCAAAGATGGCTAGATCTGTAAGGACTGCTGAATGGGGGACAATGGTAGTTGGGGTTTTTTGAAGCACAGTATTTTGAGAAAAACAAACTTGTAACTAAAAATGAATAAGAAAAATAAAAAATTAGCCACAAAGAGGAAAAAGGTATACKGAGCAACTTCCTGTCGTCGGTCAAGCCCGCCAGGCATCTATTCCTTCACACCCTCGGCCGTGAGGTCTTGGGCCCTCGGCTTCATCTAGGACGAGATGTATACTTGGCGCTCCCCAAACCCATATCTGAGAGCTTTCCTCAAACACTGGAGAGGAGTCAGTGGGAAAAGGCACTCGGCATCTAGTTACAGCCTGTGTTCTGCCTCTGGGAGCCACACTGGGCCTCCTCGAGCAGGCAGCCACAYGTGTGCCCTTCCAGCCCTGCGCACAGACTAAGCATTTAGAAAAACTTCAAATGCACTTGAAACAGACCTCACTCTGGCCCTGTGATGCTACCCAGCTGCAGGTCTGGGAGCCAGTAGCTCACCCTGAAGCTGCAGCTCACCCAGGTACTTTCCACAGGTTAGCCCGTYTAAAGCTCAAAACACTGTCCCAGGACAGCAGGGAATTTAGAATGYATCCTGCTCCTAGCAGAGTGTGGTGGCAGATACCTTCAGTCCCAGCACTGTAAGGAGCCCAGCTTTCAGGAGGCAGAGGCGGGGGGGGGGGATGTTTGAATTTATGGCCAGCTGGGGTACATGGTAAGATCATGTCTCAACAAAACAAAATAATTTAAAAATTGTGAGCTGGAAAAATAGCTCCACGGGTAAGAAAACGCTTGCTGCTCTTGCAGAGGACCAGGTTCAGGTCCCAGCAACCACACTAGTGAGCTCACCATCTTCTATGTCCAGATCCAAGGAACACACACACACACACACACACACACACACACACACGTGCAGGGATGACCTGCGGATCTGGTGAAACTGCACTGGGATATATGTACATTCCTCATCAAGGTGCTCCACAACACTTCACTAGGCCTCACCAAAGCGCCATCACCCCACCAGGATGGACACTTTCTAGAAAACGGTCATGTTCAGCAGGGCTCTCCTCRGGATGAGGTAAAACTGCCTATCATGCTTCTCCCCAGGTTTCTGATATTTGGAACCACAATGTAAGGCTGAGGCTTCCCAGGTGCTGTAGTTATGACGTCACAAAGTTTCCACTCCC
Source organism: Apodemus speciosus (assembly GCA_002335545.1). Taxonomy (NCBI): domain Eukaryota; kingdom Metazoa; phylum Chordata; class Mammalia; order Rodentia; family Muridae; genus Apodemus; species Apodemus speciosus. The sequence goes on along the minus strand of BDUI01001608.1, from coordinate 43,415 downwards.
CTCCAACCTCACAAAGGGGAGCCCAGCATCTTCACTCTAAGCTAGTCAACTCTCTGACCAAGATGATGAGAGATCCAGGGAGTTAGCAAGGACTGCTGGACTCCCGACCCTCATTCCTTGGGGAAATCTTAACCAACCATCTAATTTGTAGCCACATCYCCCCATGACATCCAGACTTGAGTGATGACCAATCCAGGGAACATTATCCTGGACCAGCCAGGCAAACTAAATCTCCTCCCAGTCCCCCAAAGCCCATTCCACCCACCTCCTACCCATCTCATACAGTAACAATTCCATTTTTTCCAGGTCCTAAACCTTAGGCCATTCAAGGTACCCTCCTGCCCTCACCAGACTGTTTTCTCAACTCCCCCCGCCACAGCCCCAGCTCAGGTCATCCAAGGTCCTCTCAGCATCTTCTCTCTGCCCCGCAGCTGCTTCCTCACTGGCCTTGCTATGTTCTTCAGACACAGCTTAGAACAAACTCCTAAGTACACACAAGGGCCTAACAAGACCTGTCTGCCCTGTCCACACCCACTGAGACKTCTCCATTCCCAGCTTGCTCTGGCCTGGCCTCTCCTGCTGGCCACTCTACCCTCTCTTTGTTCCTTTAACATGGTAAGTTTACCTTACGCATCTCTACATTGGCTGTTCCCACTTGTGGGACTGTATGGCACAGGCAGCTGTGTATAAGACTCATATTTGCCCCAAAATTCRCCTGCCAAGTCATTGTGTTACATTTTTAAAAAATGAAAATCACCCAGTAAGTCTCAATGGCCACAAGCTGTGTAAATTATATACCTTAAGTTCATTTAATGGTCCTGTGTCATACAACATGATGTTCTTTTGCACTATTTTCCCACTAGGTGGCAGCATTAGGCTCTCTAAGGAGAGAACGTTCTAGTTCATTTTTTGGGTTTGCGCCCACCCCAACTCATCACACATTCTGTAGCTGAATCCTTGGGTTGCATGGCCAGCTTCCCAGTAGGAAAGATCCCTGTAACTAGGGAAACACAAGACTACAGCTTGGCAGTGCAAAGGACTCCTGCCTGGGGGCCAGGCGGCTGCCCCAAGCCAAGTGCGGAAAGAAAAACCCAAGCAAGTCAGTTTAATGGTCACAGAAAACAGTGAAGGAATTCCTAAATTGTCCTTCATCTTACTGAGTCTAATGATTACGTCATGTTGAAAAGGCCTTTTTTTTCCCCTACTTTAATAAAAGGGAGCAGGAAGGAATGTTCTATTGTTTTGTCATCTATTGTTTTGTCAGATTGTAGTTAGAGGTTCTACTTGGGTATTAAATATTTAATAGGCTGGCTCACAGGCTCCTATCCCATGGACTTCTAACAGCCCTCTGATGCAGACAGACCTGCTCATCTCTACCTCAGAATCTGAGCTATCAAACTGTATACATCTATCAAAATTAAGAAGATCTTTCATTTAATAAAGCTATTAGACTTTAAAATAACTCCATTTGTTTCTGGATTCAATTCTCATAGTCCACTTCAAATATTTAGGACATGTAGTTTTGGGAAAAAAAATCTCAGCAGTGAACCAGGGAAATATAACCAGGGACATGGGGAGGGAACCTCCTTAAAACTGTCTTCTAAGTGGCTCTRCATTGGAAAACAGCCGTTTAACCAGGTTACTGGTCCACGCTTCGAAACTTCATGAACACTAAGTATACAGACTTCCTCTATTTAGTATAGTTAAGGTTTGTTTCTAAAATATCACAGTGCAGGGACTGGCAAGATGGCTCAACAGTTAAAGCATGGATACTGCTCTTACAGAGAATGTAAGTTCAGCCCCCACACTGGTCAGCTCCAGCTCTAGGAGATCTGGCACACCCTTCCGGCCTCTGCAGGCGCCTGCTCTCACACACACATGCATATAATTAAAAATTAAACACTTACCATATCTAGAGTCCATATTTGTTTCTATGCACAGAGCTGTAAGCCTCTCAGTCTGATTCCRGAGTATCTATCCCTCACCCTGTGCCAGCGATAGCCACTGACTCTCCTCTGCACTCCCAGGGCACTAATCTGACTTTTCCTACAGATTTACTTATTCTGAACATTGCACACAAACAATCATGCACGTGGCCTCTTTGGCTTACTCCGCTTGGCATGCTTTTGTGGTTCATCCACTGAACAATACTCTGCTGTTCATTTGCTTGCTAACTGGTGGACAACTGGGCCTTTCCATTTTGGCTGTTACAGGTAATTTACCGTAAACATTAGTGTATAAACTGCTATGTAGATACGCTCAAATTCTCTTGAGCACACATCTACAAGTAAAACGCTTAGTCATACAGTAACCTAAGATTTTTGAGGAATGCTAATTTTTACTGACGGTTCACCATGACTTTGTCCATATAACTGTGGCTCTCTTTYCTTCCAGTTTCTCAGTGTGGGTCATCTCATATGACCTACATTCCATGCTTGTCACTCTTGTCCCTGCTGACGTCTGTTGCTGTCCCCTAATGAAGTTTTTCCTGTGTTGACAGTCTGCTTGGTGTGACCCAGCTCCCACCCTGCCCAAGGTCTTTCTTTACATGTGATTTATTTTAATTCTTTATACCTTTGTCTCCTAAGTCCAACACCCCGGAGACCTTATGAGCATTTTGTATTACCTGCTTCCCCTGTGCACGGTCTTAGTCAATGTTCTATTGCTGACATCATGACCACTGGAACTCTTATAAAGGAAAACATTTAATCGGGGTTCACTTATAAGTATCARAAGTTTAGTCCCCTATCATCATGACAGAAAGCATGGCAGAGATGGTGTTGAAGAGTAGCTGAGAGATCTACATCTGGCTTGGTGGGCAGGAGGAAGAGAGACATGGGGCCTCTCTTCAACAACTGAAAACCCAAAGCCAAGCTGGGTGGTGGTGGCGCACGCCTTTAATCCCAGCACTTGGGAGGCAGAGGCGGGCGGATTTCTGAGTTTGAAGCCAGCATGGTCTACAAAGTGAGTTCCAGGACAGCCAGGACTACACAGAGAAACCCTATCTTGGGGGCGGTGTGGGGTGGGGGGAAGAAAAAAGAAAACCCAAAGCCACACTACTTCCTCCAACAAGGCCACACCCACTCCAAAAGGCCACACCTCCTAACTACTGTTGAGTGCTGCTGCTCCCCAATAATAAAGCATTCAAATCTATGAGCCCGTGAGGGTCATTCCTACTCACATCACCGCAATGGGCTACATTTCCTGATTTGTCTGATTTTTTTTTTTTGTCCATTGATTTTTGTTGTTGTTGCTGAAAACTGAAGATCATTTAAATAAAATGATGTGGTGACTGGAAATGAATCTACAAATCCCTCTCATTTGTTATTGCTCAGTAGGTTTTTTGAACTTGTGAAAAGTCAGTTCTCCTGGCTGTGTGAACTCTGYTGYTAATGGCTACCCTATAGAYTGCAATGCACATTCRTGTATAATGTAAAARCCTTCTAATCATATTTCACTTGCTCCATGCTGGCCCTGGCATTAGGATTGTAAAATAACTACCTGCATGCATTGCAAAGTCAATGATGCTGCTGGACTGGTTTCCTATTAACTCAAAGGGGGAGCACAGTCTTCTTCTGCACATTTTACCAGTCCTACCAGTGGCTCTCACTGCTGGAGAGTGGAATACACACAAGATAAAGCACCATGCGATGAACAGGGAAGGCCCAACAATTATTCAACCCCAGACGCCAGTGGTACCAAGGCTGAAGACTCTTGTGACAACATGCATTGTCGTTACCCAGTTACTTTCTAGATTATCTCTTTGTAAGTACAACTCCTAAACACGATCATGTGTTCCTGATTTACAAGGAGGGACTCTGTGCTCAGAAGATCTGTGTGTTTGAAGAAAATTTTGATCATTAGTTTTTTCAAATATTTTCTGCTCACTGGTTTCTAATCTCTCCTCTGCCTGATGCTCTATTAGTGGTGAATCTTTTCTTCCTGTTTTTCCAGTCCTGTGCTGTGTCCATCTAATGTAATCTTTAATATCAAGAAACAACTGCTAGGTGGTGGCACACTCGGGTGTCCCAGAGCTAAAGAGGCAGAGCCAGGCAGATCTGAGTTTGAAGCCAGCCTGGTCTACAGAGTTGAGTTCCAGACAGCGAGGGCTACATAGAGAAACCCTGTCTTGAACAAAACAACCACCCAMCCAACCAAAAAGAAAGAAAGAAGAAAAACCCCAAACAACTCCTGTCAGTTCTAGAATTATTCAGTTCTTTTAAAATGTGTACCTCTCTGAGATCCCCTATGTGTCCATGATGTCTTTATATTGTTGACCATTTAAGTTTTAATGTCATTGTTTACTGAAACCAACTCCTGGGCACTGCAGCTCTATCTCCCTTGTGTAAGGTTTTATGTCTACCAGTGTTTCGCCTACATGTATGTCTCTGTACCACATGTGTCCCTGGAGCCCACGGAGGCCAGAAAAGAGTGTTGGATCTCAGGCACTGGAGTTAATAGCCGGTCATGTGAGCTGCCATGTGGGTTCTGAGAATCAAACCCAGGTCCTATGGAAGAAYGGCCAGTGTTCTTAACTGCTGAGCCATCGCTTCAGCCCCAACTTCATAGTTAATTTTTAATTACTGGACACCGAGAATGAGAAATGGAAAAAGTATGGATTCCATTTTCTTCTTCTGATAAGGATATTTTTTCTAGAGCAGTGYTTTTTTTTCTAGAGCCGTGGTTTTCAACCTTCCCAGTGCTACAGCCCTTTAATGTAGTTCCTCATGTTGTGGAACCATTCCATTCCAACCATGGAATTTTTTTATTGTTGCTAATTCATAAGTGTAATTTTGTTACTGTTATGAAGGTAATATAAACATCTATGCTTTCTGATGGTCTTAGGGGGCCCCTGCAAAAAGGTCATTTTGAGCCCCCAAACGGGTCTCGACCCACAGGTTGAGAAAGCTCAAACTCCAGGTCCTCTGCTCCGCTGGGCTTCCCTGACTAGCAAGCTGTGGTTCTGGTATCTCCCTCACGGCAGCGGTTCACTGCTCAGACATCTCTCTTAGGCCAGAGTTTCACAGGGACTATGGGGTTCCTTCTGTTCCAGGACCTTTCCCTTTACAACGTCACAGTCCTTACGCTTACTCTGTGACTCCCCAGGCCATCGGGACTACAGATTTTCCATAAAATYAAGCAAAGAGCCCCAGAAACATGACTGTTACCCAGGGGAGTGCCCGTTGTCAGGACCTGACACCCTTCGTTTTTAGTGAAGTAATCCACAATACTTTCCAACAGCAGCTACTTTTCCCAAATCTACTCGATTTTATCAGGGCTTTCTGCAAATAACTTCATGGTCATTAGAAACACCAAATATCGAACCCTCAAAGGGATAGCTATACTTCAAAGAGAACCTGTGTCATCTGCTATCTGGCACAACCATCACACCAGGAATCTAAAGAGGTTCAAAGAATGAAGAGATTTTCCCAGAAAGACTGCACAGACAAYACCACCATACAGGTGAGATCTGAGCATCCACGGAGCCCTGGAACAAACCTCCTCTCGATCCTGAGGGCTGGCTCCGCTTTTATGCTATGACTTTGGTATACAGCTGGGTATCATGGTG
>BDUI01001607.1:134294-160473 GCA_002335545.1 Apodemus speciosus | reverse complement strand
AGATGATACCTTGTGATCCTATTTCTCCCAGCTCCTGTACCTATCAGGACTTCTCAGATGTCTGTGTCACTCCTAAAGGAACTCCTAGACACTGCCAGGATCCCAGGGTTATTAGGTGAAGGGGAACTTTATAGGTCAGTCTGAGCTGAGTTGCAATTTAAGGCACCTCAGGAGAAAGGACCAAGTAGAACTCCGGGTAAGAAGTAGATATTTGCCTGCCAGGAGGGCCTGTGGCCCTGGAAATGGCCAGACTGGAGATCTGATCTCAACTCTGAAATCACAAGTATATAGGCCCAGCTCCTAATTCAAAGCTTCTCTCTTAGCTTGAGAGGAGGGATGGACTGCCTGTTTTCATTGGACACACAGGGACACTGAAGCCGCATAGTGCTGGATCACCCTGCTCTGTACCATAGGGAAACCCACAAGACTCTCCACACTGGCCATTCCTACAGGCCAGATCTCACTTGCCAACATCTGGAAGTACTTGATGCTTTTGCTTGGGAAAACATCAATGCTCTCTACAAGTTCAACTTTAGTGAAAGATGGGACACCCCCCTTTCTTGACGTCCCCAGCCATAAATTGCACTTTCAGCTGGACCATGGGATTTATCTGCAGCATCTGAGTCATCTAGGCAGCCTACTCAAAGTGGGCTTCAGACTGATGAGTTCTGGGACTCAAGGAGGTAAGCGTGCTATATGTTGCTGTCCCTAAGAAGGCTTTTCTGGGGGCTGGAGAGATGGCTCAGAGGCTAAGAACACTGACTGTTCTTCCAGAGGTCCTGAGTTCAATTCCCAGCAACCACATGGTGGCTCATAACCATCTGTAATGGGATCCAAAGCACTTTTCTGGTGTGTGTCTGAAGACAGCTACAGTGTACTCATATAAATAAAAATAAATAAATCTTTGGGAAAAAAAAGAGGCCTTAAAAAAAAAAAAAGAAGAAGGCTTTTCTAGCAGGTCCAGACAATAGACTGTGGCTGACCTAATTCTGCGTCCTCTCTGTGTACTAGAGAGGTGGCAACTGTTTCTCCTGTGCCTAYTCCTCAGGTATGCCAACTGCTCAGGAATGATATTCCTTCTGTTACATGGGCATTTTGGCCCTACTCCCCACTGCCTGGGAAGACAGTCACCAAAGTCATGGTGATCTTGTCCTGTTGCTATGACAGGATTGCCAGAATGGATAGTAAATAGGGCAATATTATTGGCCCTTCTATCTCACCAGCAGAGTTGGTTTACCCTGAGGTCCAGCTGATAAAAGCTAGGAGTTAGCTGCCCAAGGCTATGAATAACTCTCTGCACAATAGATAGGCCATGGCCTCTCAGGACATACATGTTGGGGTAGAAGATGACAAGACCCTAAGCATTGCCTTAGGTTTCAGGCACCTCCAGAAAGTCCCACCACCAGATCTATGGTAACTACTTTACCTTTAAGGGTGTCTGATCTGTACAATGCCCTGGCATCATGGATGGTAAATGCTAATCCCTGGCAGGCATCTGGGCATGACTATAAAGGGGTTGGGCAGGAGTCTTCATATCTCTTTCTTGGTTTCCCAGAGATCAGCCTGGTCCTCAAGGCTAAAAGGCAAGATCACCTCCCTCTTTTGTCCTTGGAGACTGGAATCAAGGACATGGTTCATAGCTACAACTCTTCTGGAGCATGGTGGCTTCATACTACCACTGGACTCATACTACCATTGAAATTCAAGAGGTAAGCAGGGTTATTGGATGTCCTGTCAAACCCAGGCACTGAGGTGGGGCAGGGCCTTAAGATGACGTGAACAAAGTTGAAGCACCTTCCCCCCCAAGACAAGGTGCATTGGCTTGGAAGTCCTTGTTACCTCTGCACTGGTGGTGCTAAGATCATGGATGTGGGACTGCGGTATAACACCTCAAACACCACACAGGTGAGTGGGAGGCAAGGAGGCTCCCTGAATCATGTGTAGGCAGGAACCTCAGCTTAAGTCCTTGCTGTCTCCTCAGGCATGCCTGGTGTCTTGCTTCCAGCAGCTGATGGTGAAAATCTGCTCCAGCAAGATCCCAGTTCTGCAGCCACAAACATCCACCCTGAGGTAAGTCTGTCATCTCCTTTGAGGTTGTTGGGGGRTCTCCAAGTCATTTACTCCTAATGGGCTCTCTCAACAACTCCTCAGGTCATTGCTTCTACCGACTTTACCAGGACCTGGAACCCCTCCAGTTTCCTTGTATTTTCTGCTGCCCCAGACCTTGAAGGCAAGAGGAGACAATGATGTTGGGAATCTTGCATCAGTTCCCCAGAGAGCACTGCAGGATGACTGGTGGTGTTCTCCCAAAATGTCTTTGTATAAGATCTTTGCAGGGACTTCCAGGTGGCCTTCAGCCAAATCTACTTGAATTTTACAGGGCATGGTGGGAATGGACCAGCCAATGCCCCTTGTGTTCCTCACATCCCATTGTGGTATCGGGGTGGGGAGACTATGGCCATGCAAGCCTTCTCCATGAAGGATTGGATCCTAACTGTGTTTAGAGCAAGACCTGTGGCGCTCCAGCTGGAGCAAGAACCAGAGGTGGTTATATCTCCAGGGACACATCCTGCTTCTCTCCTCTGTCCCCATCCAAGAGGNAGGAATGATATTCCTTCTGTTACATGGGCATTTTGGCCCTACTCCCCACTGCCTGGGAAGACAGTCACCAAAGTCATGGTGATCTTGTCCTGTCGCTATGACAGGATTGCCAGAATGGATAGTAAATAGGGCAATATTATTGGCCCTTCTATCTCACCAGCAGAGTTGGTTTACCCTGAGGTCCAGCTGATAAAAGCTAGGAGTTAGCTGCCCAAGGCTATGAATAACTCTCTGCACAATAGATAGGCCATGGCCTCTCAGGACATACATGTTGGGGTAGAAGATGACAAGACCCTAAGCATTGCCTTAGGTTTCAGGCACCTCCAGAAAGTCCCACCACCAGATCTATGGTAACTACTTTACCTTTAAGGGTGTCTGATCTGTACAATGCCCTGGCATCATGGATGGTAAATGCTAATCCCTGGCAGGCATCTGGGCATGACTATAAAGGGGTTGGGCAGGAGTCTTCATATCTCTTTCTTGGTTTCCCAGAGATCAGCCTGGTCCTCAAGGCTAAAAGGCAAGATCACCTCCCTCTTTTGTCCTTGGAGACTGGAATCAAGGACATGGTTCATAGCTACAACTCTTCTGGAGCATGGTGGCTTCATACTACCACTGGACTCATACTACCATTGAAATTCAAGAGGTAAGCAGGGTTATTGGATGTCCTGTCAAACCCAGGCACTGAGGTGGGGCAGGGCCTTAAGATGACGTGAACAAAGTTGAAGCACCTTCCCCCCCAAGACAAGGTGCATTGGCTTGGAAGTCCTTGTTACCTCTGCACTGGTGGTGCTAAGATCATGGATGTGGGACTGCGGTATAACACCTCAAACACCACACAGGTGAGTGGGAGGCAAGGAGGCTCCCTGAATCATGTGTAGGCAGGAACCTCAGCTTAAGTCCTTGCTGTCTCCTCAGGCATGCCTGGTGTCTTGCTTCCAGCAGCTGATGGTGAAAATCTGCTCCAGCAAGATCCCAGTTCTGCAGCCACAAACATCCACCCTGAGGTAAGTCTGTCATCTCCTTTGAGGTTGTTGGGGGRTCTCCAAGTCATTTACTCCTAATGGGCTCTCTCAACAACTCCTCAGGTCATTGCTTCTACCGACTTTACCAGGACCTGGAACCCCTCCAGTTTCCTTGTATTTTCTGCTGCCCCAGACCTTGAAGGCAAGAGGAGACAATGATGTTGGGAATCTTGCATCAGTTCCCCAGAGAGCACTGCAGGATGACTGGTGGTGTTCTCCCAAAATGTCTTTGTATAAGATCTTTGCAGGGACTTCCAGGTGGCCTTCAGCCAAATCTACTTGAATTTTACAGGGCATGGTGGGAATGGACCAGCCAATGCCCCTTGTGTTCCTCACATCCCATTGTGGTATCGGGGTGGGGAGACTATGGCCATGCAAGCCTTCTCCATGAAGGATTGGATCCTAACTGTGTTTAGAGCAAGACCTGTGGCGCTCCAGCTGGAGCAAGAACCAGAGGTGGTTATATCTCCAGGGACACATCCTGCTTCTCTCCTCTGTCCCCATCCAAGAGGYAGTGTGACCAAGGTGAACATTCCCTATCAGGGCCTTAACTACTATGTTGTGGATGAGGCAACAATATACTCTGTGAGTGGTTGGAGAAATCAAGGGCAAGGGTTGGGAATAATAAGGCCTATGGTTAACCACTCTCACCTCTTCTGAGGTGGTTGAATAGAGGCAGCTCCACACAGTCCTGCTCATAGGTGGTGTCTAGTAGGCCCTGATGAACTTACTGCCTGTCTACCCACAGGTTCCACAGGGGCACTATGCCATCGGCAGCCTCTGGACACTGGTTTGGGTCGTCTGTCCTCTGTGCTGGAGCTGGGTGTCACCGCCCTGGCCCTTTTGTTTCCACCAGCTCTGCTTCAAGGAAGGTATCCTGGCTTGGGAGTGAGTACTGCTTCAGGGAAGCCCACATCTCCACCCAGCCCAGCCTGAGACTTCCACCCCAAGCTTCAGTGGGTGATACTGAAGGTCATCAGGAGATAAGCTTACACAGATGCTCCCAGGATCTTTAGAGGATCTGTTTCAGTGTAAGAGTTGAACTAAACTCCAGGCCCTTGAGATTTTTGCTCATTTTTTTTAGATGGTTTCTCTGTGTAGTGCTGGAACCAGACTGGCTCCAAATTCAAGATATTCTCGTTCCTCTGCCTCCCAAGTACTGGGATTAAAGCTGTGTACCACCATCCCTGGAGCTAACAACTGAACTAACCCAGTAGTGTCATCTAATCCCTCAGCATAATTTTGATATCAGCAGTGGGCTCCCTAGTTGCTCCTAGTCAGCCAAACTAGCAATTCGAGGACCCAGAAAGCAGTAACATCTAACCCATGCATAAACTAAGTATATCTAACATGCCAGGGACTCTACCCACCTACCCTGCCAGGTGATGGCCCCTTGGGTTGAAGGAAATTCCAAGACAGGGCTGTGACGTTCCCCTCTCTGTACTTGGAAACTCTAGATATGAGTATCATGTATCCATTCATGTTCATGTGTGTGATGAGGTACTTCTACACAGTGGAGTCTGTTTGATATCATATTTGTCTGTACATGCTTCACACACACACACACACACACACACACACACACACACACACACATCACACAGAGCCTGAATTGGTTTTGAGGCAGGATGTAAAAATGTAAATCCAGGCCAAGACATCTGCTGATCTTGCTCTGCAATACAGTAAGTCATTTCCAACTGTTGTCTTGCACATATATGTGTCTCCCCAACCACCTACATCAGGGTAAGCTACAAACCTCAAAATGTACTTCAATGGTAACTTGGAACAGAGCATAGCAGACATGCTGCCGGTAAGGGACACTGCGTGCAGATCAGGGACATGAGGCCCAGCTATTCTAGCTGAGTGTGTTCCTCCTTATCCCTATTAAGGGATACAGTCTAATTCAGAGAAAGGCAGAGAGGAGAGGCCAGAGAACAGGGGCTGAAAATGTYAGGTGTCAGATTTTCTCAAAGTATCAGGCCCCCATTGGCTTGCCTGGGTCTTATCCTTTTGGGAAGGGACAATGTTGGGACTCTGCTTCAGGCTGCTCCCAGACAAACATTCAGCTGAGACAGAGCCAAGCAAGACTTGATACGGCAATGAGCAGGCAGTGGGTGCAAGCGGCAGAGATTTATTGAGTGTGATCAGAGCAGGAAGGAGTGGTGTCCTGCCAGCCCAAAGGTGGCAGGGGAGGTGGTGGGCAGAGCTCAAGCAGGAGGAAGAAGCTGATTCTGCTCTTTAGGGCCACAGCCATCAAGCAAGGGAGTCAGAGGCCCTGATCCAGTGCCTACATTACTGTCCATGGATGCTCCCAGGGCAGAGTTTGCATAGTGACCAGCTGAGTGCCCTTGACCTAACCAAGGACCCATAGTATGCAGAGGGGCCCAGCCTCTATCCTGGGACTCCTCCAGAAAAAGAGAAATTGAAGGCATTGGTGGGCCCCCCACATGAGGGACCACTGGACCTATCAGAGGCCCAGCCCAAGGAGTGAAGCTTGGGGGCGGGGCATGGGGAAATCTATGTGGGCCTCCCCAGCAGCAGGCAGAGCTGGGATCAGGATGGTCCTTGAGCGTCCACAGAAAAAAGACGCAGACAAAGTCAGAATGAGGTTGTTGTAGAAAATCCTCTCAGTAACAAAGAACGTTGGGCACAGGGTGGAAAGTACCAGTTGCTTTAGGCATGGGCTCTGGCCCAGGTAAACCAGACAGTGCCTCTGGAGGGACAGACTTGAGCCCTCAGGCACAAGGACCCAAGTGGCCAGCCACGTGRCTTTGGGACGCCTGCGTCCAGGCTGGGTGGAAGACCTGGGCCAAAGCTCCACCTCCCAGCACCATCAAAGCCCAACCCAGATGCTGGGGTCACCGAGCAAGGTACTCAGGATGATTCCCTGGGTGGGCTGCCACTCCTGCCAGGGAAGGTGCTGGTGGCCAGCCACCAGCCCTAGGCTGGAGGAAGGGCTCTGGGAGTATGTAGGAAGGACCTAGCTAGCAGGCCAGGGTTTGGAACAGTAAACATAGGGGCACAAGTTGAAATAGGCCCTGAGGGCAGCGGGGCACAGGGTGACATGGACCTCAAGAGTGGTTTGTGCCATGAACAGCCCAGGCCCCTGAAGGAAGGACCACCTGAAGACAGGTTCCCCTGGGTGAAATGAGGGGCACCAGACGATGCAGCACCCACAAATGTGGGGCTTCAAAAGATGTAGTGCTTGGGTTCCTGTCATCTGGCTGAGCATCAGAGCAGCCAGAAGGAGGGAAAAGCAAGAGTGAGGACTCCAGGAACACCAGGGTACTGGGCTGTTGGGATGGGCCCATAGTTGTCACAGGCAGGGCTGTGGCTAGATGAGGGGCTAGGGTCTTCAGGAACATGCAAGGTTTCTGGGCCGGGTAGGCTGGGGTCAGGGTAGGGATCCCTCAGCTGCCCGGCCTGCCAGGTCCTAGCTTTCCTCCAGGTGGAGGCCAATGAACTCCTGGATGCACCTGCGGTACTGCAGCTCTGTAGGACTGCTGCCTGGCAGGGGGCCTGGCTGACCAGGGGGTGCCTCAGCTTCTCTCATCTCCTCAGCCATGCGGGCCAGGCGAAGCCTGGGGGTGGGGAAGAGTGTAAGGTGAGTCTGTCCCCACACAGTCTGTCTCTTTTCAAGTGACTGTGCCCCCAGGACCCTGCCAGACTCACAATGTGACAATGTCAGCATTAGCTGCTTGAACTGCGATGGTCAATGGGTCCTGCTGCTCCTGGTCCAGGGCATGCTGGTCAGCCCCCCGCTTCAGGAATAGACAGACCTGGCTGGGGTGGGATGGGGTGGGGTAGAGGAGCTTATTGGAATAGGTTGAAGGTGAGGGGACAATAGCACAAGAGAGGCCCAAAGAACTCACCCAGTGCGGCCCAAGAGTGTAGCATGGTGCAAGGGAGCCCGGCCAAGGCTGTCTCTTTGGTTCACATCAGCTCCGTTTTGCAGAAGGAACTCACAGACAATCAAGGAACCCTGGAGATCCAGGGAAATCAGACTGAACTAGGAGAGGACACTGGTAGGGCCTATGCACCCTGACCTCCTGCCATGAGCACCCCCAAACAGGAACAATCCTGATCTCTATCTAGAACAATAAAATATACATGTAGGTATGCAGTCTTGTTCTTCACACAAGCCCTGCCTGTGCTCACCCCTAGCACAGCCTGCACCAGCGGGGTCTTGCCCTCATCTGCTGCATCAGCCCAGTTGACTTCAGCTCCATGAGCCAGTGCTGCAGCCAGTGCCGGGAGATCACGAGTACGTGCTGCTTGATGTGCCAGTAGCCCAGGATGCAGTTCACGTACATCCGCCAAGCTCCAGGCCTCAGCTTCTCCATCTACCTCACTGCTGGACTCCTCGGACTCAGCACCCTCTGTGGGAGGGTAAAGGATAGGGAGCTAAAACCCGCAAGGGCGTTGGGATGGTGGGCTATACAGAGGCAGAGAGGCACACACCCACCTTCCTCGGTGACACTGTCCACCACAGAGCCTGTGCCGAAGGCAAGAACATCTGAACTGCCATCAGAACTACCTCCTAGACCACTGTCACTGCTTAGACCTGTAGGACCACAAGAAAGGGAATCAGCGTTGGAGGGTCCCAGAACACTGGAGGAAAAGCTGAAGCCTCAACCACCCTTTACTGGATTCTCCCCTTCAGGGGCAGCACTTCAGTGTAACCCAGAGGGCCACCTCCCAGCCCTCTGGGTTTTAAAGCCAGGTCTTCAGCCAGGCTGCAGGAGAAGCTGTAGGGCCTGACTTAGGGTCGGTACTACAGTGCCCTCTGCTGTCAATCCCATTAGTGCAGGCACATGCAATTGCTCCTTCCACACACACACACACACACACACACACACACACACACACACACACCTGTGTGCACACACAAGCCACACTTCACACTTTTTTTCCGGAGAGATGATCTTACAAATGTACCCAGCATGGTCTCAAATTCACTATTTAGCACAGGACGGCCTCGAATCCATTACAACCCTCCTGTCTCAGCCTCTGAGTGTTGAGTTATAGGTGTAATCCATCACGCCTGGCTTACACACATTATTGGCAGTTGTGTGCTCAACCCCAAATTGGTGATCAAGGTAACTCTACCCCAGTGATTCTTAACATTCATAACGCTGAGGCCCTTAAATACAATTCCTCATGTTGTGGTGGCTGACCTCTCCCACCTATAAAATTATTTCATTGCTATTTTATAACTGTAATTTTGCTACTGTTACAAATCATGATGTAAATATCTGATACTTGGGATATCTGATGTGCGACCCTGAAGGAGTCGAGACCCACAAGGTGAGAACTTCTGCTCCTTCCCTTTGGATGCTTTTCCAGTCTTGAACCTCTGTGGCGTCACCACCCTGTCCCTGTCTCTTCAAGTTCTTAAGGAAGTGTCATCCACATTTGTACAGAGGAGCCCAACTGTTCCTCTCATGTTACTTTGGCTGAGGGTAGGATATGGCCCTTGAGGGTGGGGGACAGACCATGGGAAGGGACTCTCCAAGCACTCACTGCGTGGACCGGCCCCAGCAGCCCCTGCATCAAAATAGGAGAAGAGGGAGTCCAGCTCATCAGGACAGAAGAGGGAGTCTCGGCGGAATTTGCGCTCCATAGTACCAGCTGCAAGGGATAGGGCACGTGTTCAGACGCTGAAACTGAGGTTTGAGATTGGGGAATACCTCAAGTCATGCTGAGACAGGCAGAGCTCCAAGGAGCTCCTGTGAAGCCCTGCCTCCAGCCTACCCAACCCCACCATAACACTGAGGGTTGGTGGCTCTTTCCAGGGCTGCATTGAGCCTGTCCCCAAACCTGCCCAGGTACATGAGCTCAGGTGCAGCTGCTGGCAGCCCTCCCACCTGAGGACAAAGCAGCGACGGAGGGCAGGACGGGCTCAAGCCGGACCTTGCGGCGGGTAGTAGGGGCGTGGGGGGAGCTGTGAGGGCGCTGGCACTTCTGTGCCCTCCAGCGTCTTGGGGGTTCCCGGGCTGGTGCAGAAGTCAACTTCCGTAGAAATTTCTTTTCAACGTATTTGTCCTTGATCCATGCCTCTTTGTCCTGCCTGGACCAGAGGTGAACATGAGACTGCATCCACAGGCTGGGACTCCCATGGCCAAGCTGGCTGTCCTCAACCTCACCTGGAACTACTGGCTGTGGGTTTTCTAACGCCTGGACCCTCACACTGGGCCTCATAGATCTGGTTCATCGTGCTATTTCCAAGCTCACACATCAGCTGTGGGGCACAACATATGTGGATGTTAGTCTAAGTTTAAAGACCTAAATCCCACCCTTGACTCCTTGGGACTCCAATGGGCTTCATCTTCATGAGCCTTTCACACACCTTTAGCAATTCTGGCTCCCAGGAATCCAGTGTCAGGGATCGTACCTTAGAGCAGTGGACACCCAAGCTCCTAGTCAGAAAGATGAGAGAAATGGACCTGAATGTGGCTCGATCCAGAGCCTCAGCCAGCCCCGTCCAGCCACAGTCAAGGAGGACTACCTGTGGATGCCTGAGCACTCAATACAGAGCAGCACTCCCAAGTTGATGCTGGCCCAGCGGGGATCTGGCTGGCCACAGTCGCCACACTGGCTGTTGCCAGCCACACTCTGCACACGCTGCAGCACGCTCTCGCCCTTGACTCCACGCTCCCGAGAGTCCGTGGTGGAATCAATGCTACTTGTTGATGGCGATGCTGTATGGTCCAGCCTCTGGTGGATGGTGTGAAGAGCCACTCAGCCCTTCAGGAGCTTCTCTCAACTCCCCAGAAGATCCCCAGTTAGAAGGGTCAGCACAGGCTAGGGCCCCTCAAACACAAATCTGCATGCATGTATACATGCAAACACTGTACATACACACATGCACAAACTGCCTGCACAAGCATGAATGTAGCCTACAGGAGCTGTTTCTGAGGTACATATATACATGTGGAAGCAGAGAAGCAGTGCACCTCACTGTAGCAGCTATCTGGACTTTCCCGGTAGGCAGAGGCAATGCTAGCCTGCACAGCTTGAACCCAAGCCTGTCGCAGCTTCTCGGAGTCAGCCTGCAGCATACAGCTCCTGTAGGGAGGAGCTGGTCAGCCTGGGTAAGCAGGACTTTCCCCAACCCTTCTTGGGGCTGGGCCTCCTCACTTGGTAGGTGACACAACTTCAAAGCAGAACCTCCGTTCAATGTCCTCACATGGCTTCACAGAGCATAGGCGTAGGTCATCTACCACCACAGTCAGTGCATCCTGTGGGCAGCATAAGCTTATCAGTCTCATACCCATTTTCTCCTCTATCTTAGACTCAAGCAATGTGTCTCTAACTCCCTGCCCCCCAGGCACTTTTGGATTCAGTGCCTGTCTGTGTCCTCAGCCCTGTGCCAATATTCACTAAGCAGCTTAGCACATAGTCTAGATGGGGGTCTGTCCAAAAGTGACCCTGTCCCCCAGAATACCTTGAGTTTCTTCTGGTAGACTAGCTGGCTGTTTTGAATGGAGAACCACCGTCTGAGTGAGGAACATGGGAGACAGGAGGTCAGGCAGAGCTGGCTCCAAATCCATTCTGCCCTCAGCCCTGTCTGAGGAAGGCCCTTACCGGTTCCATGTCTTGAAGGCATTGCTGGCTCTCTTAAAGAGATAGCCCTCCATTACCACACCACTTGGTGCATCCACATCAAACTCCACTTTTGGTTCATCATAGGAAAAGTCCTAAGGAAGACAGAGCTGGCCCTTGGAGAGCGCCCATTCTTGAAGGACCCCACCCCCTCCCAGACTCACCCCAAACAAAAGCTAAGGTGAAGCCCGTGCTCAGGGAACCTCTGCCCACCACAACAATTTTCTGACCAAGCAAGGCCCTTTGTCCAAAGACACTATGGGAAGATCCCTTGTGCTCACAGCTGGTCCTGAGTACTCCATCCCCCACTACTAAGCTTGTAGGAACAAGCAGGCTATGATCAGGAAGGAAGCTGCACTCCCTGCCCCCCGCCCGCCATTCTAAGTGTTGCATGCATTTTGCCAGCTGGACCTTCTCCAGCTGCCCGACAAAGCTCCATTCAGAAGCCAGAGAGCCTTGGGTGTCCTGTGTGTCCTGTTGTCTGACAGGCCAGGCCAGTAGAAGGAAGACCTTATCACCTGCTCTCAGCAGGGGAAGGACGACACAGCTGCCACCATTCCTGTGGGGGACTGGCTAGATTCATCTTGCTGGTGCCAGCCAGGAGCTGGCCTATAGGTCCCTCCCAAAATGTAGCAGGAACACTGAGGTAGGGAGGTGTCCTCGGTGCTGAAACAGCCCAGACGTGGGGGCCTGGATAGCCCCATGTGTATAACCCAGCATTCAGCTCTCTTACCTGCAGGAGTGTCTGAGACCCAAGCAAGCAGGAGGGAAAAGAGAAAGAGAGAACCAGTGAATGATGACCCTGGTCCCAAACACTGCTAGGTTCTTTTATCCCACTGAAGCCAATCTCTGCTCTCGGGGAGAGGGTAGTCCCAATGCCTAGCAGCTGAGCAAAGGCCCCAGAAAAAGCTGATAACTAGTCTCAACCTGTGGGTCATGACCTCTTTGGGAATCACATATCAGATATCTTGCATATCAGATATCTATATTATAGTTTACATTTAAATTACAATTCATAACAAAATTACAGTTATGAAGTAGCAACGAAATGATGTTTTGGTTGGGGGGGGGGTTGCCACAACATGAGGAACTGTATTAAAGGATTACAGCATTAGGAACCACTAGCTAAGAACCACTGCTCTAAGGAGTGAGGTTTCAGGTCCCAGCTCCAGCCCTTCCATATATCAGGCTCACTATATTGATGCTCTTAAAGATGGGACCGCCCTCCCTCTGCTGCAGCAGAGCAGATTCAGCTGGCAGTTGTGGCAAGGCCTAATAGGTAGCAAGTGGACAGTCTTGGGAATAAGGGCAGAGTTTGTGGACGTGTCTCCTGTTGCCCCAGATCAGAGGTGTGGAGTAATGGCCTTTAATGACATTCTCCCACAGTTAGGGCCTCACCCGTTGCTGAATGGCAGCATGCTTGCGCTCCATCTCTCGCTTTTCCACCGCAGAGTCGATCACAAGCTGGTCCAACTGTGGGGAGAATATCACAGGGAAGCAGTAGACCCCTTCCCAAGACCTTAACCAGGAGCCCCCACTGAAGCCACTCCTGTAGGCTCACCTCAGCTGCCAGCTTCTTCATGTAGGGGTCCAGCTGATGTAGAAGGCTATATCCCTGCTGGAAGAAGCTGTACTGGGCATGCATGAAGGACAGCATCTGCAGGTGAGAGTAGAGCCCAAGTAAGGCCCAGTTCCCATTGCTCAAACAACGCCCATGGGTAACCCCCAACGCAAGCACTCACAGAATCTAAGATCTCAAACTTCTTCTTGGCCTGGAGGACATTGATCTGCCAGAGGAAGAGCAGACAGATCAGGTGTCAGGGCCCAGAAGCCCATGTCCTTTATATTTCCAGAACCCACTTAGACCGCTTATAGTTCCAAAACCCCAGGTAGTTTTTAGGTCTCTACATGGTATCATAGGAAAAGTCCTAAGAAAGATGGAGCTGGGATGATTGATTCATCATAGCCTTTCCTCTTGTCTGAAAATGAGGCCTCGTCTGGATGAAACCAAGAATTCTTGTCTTTGCCCATATCCCTAGAGGCCTCCTGTATAAGGTCAAAGCCTCTGCCCCCTACTAACTACCCTACCTCCAGGCTTTGCTTTGTCTTCCCTGCCCATTGGAGAAGTCACATCTCTACTGCCCCCACAGCTAACCTGGAGCACATAGTCCAGTGCCAAGTGGCGAAAGCACTTTCGGGTGAGAGTGAGGGCGCCTGTGGCCTCCTCTACTTCATGGGGCCGGTGCCTTGGGGCTTGGGCATTCCTCACCAAGGACAACTCCATGTCCTCACGCACTTTGTCAAACTGCTTCTTTGTCTCTTTGAACTTCCGCACATCCCTGGGTGCCAGCCAATGTAGATGCCAAGAATCAGAGGTCAGAAAAGGAATGCATAGTATGTTTTAGATATTCTGGGCTCTCTCTCTTTCTCTGTTACCACATATCCCCCAATGGCTCCTGAGCAAGGTCTTTTTCCTTATCTTCTCCTGGACTCTACCAAACATTTTCTTCCCTCTTCCCTGCTCTAGGAATCCTCAACCTCTTCACCAACCCATCTAGTCTAAACTCCAGTTCATGTGCCAAATGTCAGCCTGCATCTCCTCTAGTGTATGGGGATAAACTAAAACTCCACCCTGGCCTGTCAATCCCATCTCCCTGTCTTTGCCCTTGTTGGTTGAACCTCCTGTCAGGGTGCAAAGGCCCCTCACAGCTTAAATTCTCGGCCAAGGACCTGCTGCCCTTCTTACCCTGAAGATAGAACATGGAATTCAACTTTCACCACGGCACTTGGCTATGGGACTGGGGGTTTCTGGTTTTCGTCACTTACTCTTTGACAAAGTTGTGGAGCTGCTGCCGCACCGATCTCTGGGCCTGGTCAAACAGGATCTGGGATAGAGGCAGGGTGGAGGTTATTAGGGTTACAACCAACAGGACCCCAAAGACAAAGTTCCATCACCTACCAGGTGAGAACTGGGATCCCTGCCCATCTCTTCCTGGGCCCCAGCTCTCTACAGAGAACACTAGGTAGAGCCTGCCATGTACCAGGATGGCCTCTTGGGGGGCCAGAGACAACAGCTGTAGCCACTTGCTCATCTTCCCATCTGGCTCTTAGCCAGTCTGAAGACCAATGTGATGGCAGGCAGGCTTCTAAACTCCACCTTCGATATCTGCATGGGTGGCACATATGGGCTGCCTCAAGGCTGATTACCAGCAACAAGAAGAACTCAGAGCAGAGAGCTCCCATAGCTGATTGGAACCCCTGATGAATTAACATAGTTTCCTATCATCCCCGCCCCCATACATACTCCTGACCCACAGTGACACATGGAGGAGGGCTGATGGATAGATAGACAGACAGACTGGCAGCTGTCAGGATGAACCATTCCAAGCTGTTTTATTTCTGATTCCCCGGCCTTGGGGATAAACTACAACTAGTTCCCAGGCCATGGTCTACCTCTACTGCACTGAGACTTGGCATGTTCTATGTGTCTACTCACAGCAATGCTGGGGCCTTATGAGGCTACCACACCCTGCCTGGATGGCAGTGAGGCTGTCATCCAGAAATAAGTTGTCCTGGGCTGGAAAGCTCTGCCCAACTTGGGGTAAAGAAGATTCTTCCAAGGCTTCCAATGAAGACATTGCTGCCTTCAGGTCAGAGATGTGTGCTGCCTCTTCTGCCTTAGGATATAGTCTGGCCACGGCTGGGGCCATGGCAACCCCCCTCCCAAAACATCCCTCTCACTGATTCACAGACTTGGGGCTGCTACCGTTTCTATAGACTGAAGGAGCAGAACATGGACTTTCTCACCCATGGCCACCAGTTCAGCTACCTAAGAACCAGTCAGCTTTGCTCTTGTCTAGGCAGGGCCTTTAAGATACATGGCTTAGTTTCAGATAAAAGTGGATACCCACATGCCCCATGAGGCTCACCGTGTGATAGTTGACCATCTCTTGTAAGCTGTCTCCAAACCTCTGTAGACATTCCTGAAGAAAAGTAAGGGGAAGATGACCCTGGRTGGGGGGGGATGTAGGTAGTGTCTCCTTCAAGTCCCTGAAGACTCCGCTCTGCCCATAGGTTAGAGTTAGATGTACTGAAGCAGAGTGCAGACCACCCAATGCTCACGGTCTAGACACCCTTTTGGGCTGTCTCCCTTCCCCCACCACACCGCACTGGTGCCTCACCGAAATGACCGTGTCACCCTGGCACTGCTGAGACAGGTCTCGGACGCCGCTCACAAAGAGCCTGTTGGTGGTGACATAGGCTTTGCCAGCTTCGATCATGCCACTGCACAGTTTGACCAGCTACGAGTGGGACAGAGTGGACAAAATGAGGGCCTGACAGTTTCTCCAAGCTCATCACTTAGATCTGCCACAAGGCCAGGCCAAAGAGGATACACTTTCAGCCGGAGGCAGCCAGAATTTAACTCGGGCCCATTAATGTCCAGACATGGCTGCCCTTCTTCAATTCAGGGCTAGGGACAGACGATAGCATCCACATGGTATGTAGAGGATCATCTAGAAGGAGAGGTGGGTGCTCCCCTACCCCTGTTACACCAGGCACAGCAAACACAGCTGCTATTTCCCATCCAATAGGCATCTCGGACACAGGCAGATCAGCCTGAAGTCATCCCATAGTTCCAGGCTGGGCTTGGAGTGGGCAGAGTAATGTTAGGCCCTCTATGTACCACCAGGTCTGTCTCTTACCTTGTCCAGTTTAGCCTCGATCTCAACCACATCTGTTTCTACCTCATCGATAGTTGCCCTACAACAAGAATTGGGTGGTTAGATCAGCTGGAGTCTCATTTCCTGTTGCATCTCCCCAGGGGTTTTGTTGCCAGAAGGGGGCTCCAGGAAACTGAGGCTGAGAGCAGTAAACACCCTCCCTGCCTGATGGACATAACTGGGACCCAGGTCCAGCACTTTGGAGCTATCCAGAGCCCATCAGGCAGGCTGAAACCACCCAGTCTTGCCACATGGGCTATCACACGATCTCTCTCTCTCTCTCTCTCTCTCTCTCTCACACACACACACACACACACACACACACACACACACACACACACACACTACAGTGTAGCTATGCCCTATAAACCTAGGTTAAACAAGTCCTTATTTCCTAAGCATAATAATGCTGAAGTCTCATGATGGTGTTGGTGCCCATGACAATCCTCTCTGGGGCTCAAAGTTGAGCTGCAACCCCATCTGGACAGCCCCTCCTCACTGGCAGCTATATGACCCTAAAGCAGTTGGTTATGAACCATCAGCTAAGGGACAATGCCTCAAAACTCCATCTCCCTCAACCTCAAGACTCCATATAGCTCAGTCCAGCCAGAAGAAGAGATGGGTCAGGTCTTTTTAGAGCTCATTCTCATCAATCCAGTCTGATAAAGAAGATGGCCTGGGGAGGGAGGAGTTAATGATGACGTCACCAAGAGAAGCCTGGGAGAATCCCCGGAAGCCAAAGGCAGATGGATCAGGCACGTGACTGCACCCCCCCCCCCAACTCCAACTTGGGAACAGGAAATAAGGAAATAAGGGCAGGCTCCCAGCAGTTCCCCCACCTCATACAATCAGCTCAGCTGGTGAGCTAGGCCCATTTGGCCTGTACRGGAAGAGGTACCTTGGGAACATAATAGGCCAAAGGTTTAGACAGACCTCTAGGAACAAGTCTTACACTGGCTGGGGGTTGGGTATCAGAGGGGAAGCCAACTAGTTCTAGCAGCTCCTCACCCCTTTCTGTCCTACTCGTTAGAAAGGAAAGGGGAGAGACCTGTTCTAGAGTTTCTCCTGGCTTGAGAAGCATAGGGGAGTTTCATTTAGGACCTGGTGCTGAAATGGCCAGGCTGCCCTAGCCACGAACCCTCGAAGGTCCTGGCCATCAACCTCATCCCTTCCTAAGGGCTTAGGCACCATGAATCCTAAAGCAGAGAAGGGACGCGAATACAGCTGCAGCATCTGATTGAACCATTGGCAGCCATGCCTTTGAAGGATGCTTCACAGCCTGTTCGGCTTGGGAAAAACAAGTCCTTTATCTAAGCCTAACACAGGCCACCACAGGAGGCTCTGTTCCAGGATTCTGGCCACTATGAGAGCCAGAAGTTCCAGAACACAGATGTAACTATCTGCCTAGGAGAGACTGATTCAGGGCTTCCCCAAGCAGGCCTGACAGCCCAGACAGCTGCATGGAGAGATGCAGCTGGCCAGGGAGCCAGAAACCGGGAGGGGCTGCAGCAGGAGCTCACATTTGTATTCACAGGGACAAGGGAACATAGTAGGCACTTAGTAAAAGCTCAAGGGGGCCAGCATTCTGTCCTAGGAGTCTCTCAGCACTCCCTTCCTCAGCCAAGGACCTGAGGCATCGCCTCCTGCCCTATGCCTATTTTTGCCAGCCAGGGACTTCCTCAGCAGCTTGGAGGTTGGGGAGGAGCCCCCTCACCAAAGCCATGACTCAGCGCTTGAAGCCCCACCCAGGGAAGGGCTTGCAGCCAAGGCTGGGCCAGCTTCTCTTCCGGGGCTCCCCTGCACCCCCACCCACAGCTTCAGGGGACTATGAGACATTCCTAAGGCTGTCACAAGCCCTTATTCTAGGCCAAGAGTCCCAAAGCAAAACTACCACCCATTCCAGGTTAGGGTCTAGGCTCCACCTCACTTCCACATCCTTCAGACAGCCTCACCCTGCCCCACCTAAAGGTTCTTGGCCAGAAAGATCAAGTTATAACCTCAGTAACACCTTAGAGTAGACAAGGTACTCTTCAAACCCATCCAATCACAGCCCACCCAAAACTGCTGAGCCAGGTTCCATAACCCCAGACCAATGGTCCAGAGAGTCATCCTCATCCCCCACCCCAGCATTCCCCTCCCCCACCAAAAGAATAATGTTAAGCCTAGGCAGCTGCCACACCTACTGCAGCCCCACAAGTCCAACTGGCTGGCTGTGGCAAAGAAGGCCTAGGTAAATGGATTTCTGCTTAGGCCCAAATCCCTATACAGGGCAGGGTGGAGCCAGGGCTTTGCAGAAAGGGGTCAGGGTGCTTTAACTGGGGTCCAGTTCCATGCACAGAGTCCTTGGCTATGATTCCTATCAAGCCTGGATGCAGAATCATGGGTTATCAGAGGCTCTCAGACCACTCCTTCAATAGAAAACAGGAAAGCATAGTTGACTGCCTCAAGCCCCCTGCCTATAGTCAGTGGACACTCTTGGCAAACTCTAACACTCGAAGGTGTTTCTTGCTGACTCTCTAGCAAAGAGCTGGACTGCTGAGGTAGGCCCTCAGAAATCCAGCATTCATGTACATATGTGGTCAAGCTCACATGTGCAAAGACACGATACATGCTTATACATAAGCATGCATACATGTATTAGCACAGGGCATATGGACATGTGTTCCAGGGACACAGTGCACGCTAAAACACACACCTACACACACTAACATGTGTCTAGAAGCATGGCAAACATGGCTCATGAATCCACAGAGGTGTAACACATGTATGCACGTGTCCATCCACACTAGGCTATGTGCATGGATCAAGCACACCAACCCCGTGTCACAGCTCACCACACATTCATGTGCACCGTCTGGCACCTATTCAAAGGAGCAGAGAGGCAGAATGTGCTCCCCTGTGTATATGCACACACAGAGGTAGGGAACCTCATGAAGGTCCACAATTTCAAATGACACACAGGAGGTACTCCCTTACTGTCTACGAAATGTCAACCAATGAAACAGGTATATTTGTGTGGCCATGTGGTTCACACAGATGTCCATGACTGTATTCCAGGAACAATAAAAGAAACAAACCCATAGGTGAATAAGGTGCATACCCTGCCACCTAAACATGACTTCCTTATCCCTACAACCTCTACCCCTCCAGGCTCCTGGGTCACTCATACAACCGTTAACTCTCACCAAGGTGTCAGTCTCAGGCCTTGATGGCTCCAGCTGGTTGCACCCATACACTGCTCTGGACATACGGATCAAGATAGAGACCAAGCAGGGTGCCAGACAGTTCTAGCCAGAACTGGACTACAGGGCCAATGAGGAGCTCAGTACTTGTGGCACACTAAAGCATACACACAAAGAAGGGTGGACAATTCTAGAGATGGCACTGAACGCAAATGCCCAGTGACACACAGCTGCCCAAGGCAGTCTGAACACCCCCGCGCGTGAGGTGATCAGTACAGGGGCGTCTTTTGTTCCGGTCCCCCGAGGCCGGAGGCGGAGCTGAGCAGCTAGGGGACCGCGACTCTGGCTCCAGCCGGTTTGCTCGTGCCAGGTCTTCTGCTCCGTCCAGGTGGACTTGGAGCAGTCACCATGCTGGACACCCCTTGCCCGCCTCCGGCACAAAGGCGGCTCCCCATCCCCGCCCGCGCCCTACCCCAGGCCCGCAGCACACCTGAAGCGCGGCGAGTCCTTGATGCATTCCTCGAACTCTACCGTCATGGCTGCGGTGAGCTGTGCTCACTGTACCGAGGACCAAGGCGCGTCGAGCGGCATCCCCGGCCGGTAGACCGCCGTCGCGCCCGCGCTGCGCTGCGCTGCGCTCCGCGCCCGCCCGCCCGCCTGCCCGCCTCGGTGTGAGGCCGGCGCGCCGCGACCCCGCCCCGCCTGTCACCGCTGGGGAGCGTCGCCAAAGTCAGCTTCCGCCTGCACCACCCGCTGTCACCTCCGGGGAACGTCGCTAAAAGCGCCACTGCACTCCCTTGCCTGTCACTGCCCTCTGTCCTCAGCCACCGGGGTCTGGGAGCTGGACCGGCCGCGGCAGTTGGGCTTCGGAGTGTTTTGGCTAGGCCGCGGGAAAGGGAAGCGCACGGCTCTCCCACTTCAGGCAGCCCGGCGGTGGTTAAACTCAGAGGAAGTTTACGAAAACTACATTTGGGAACACTCGGCTGGAATGCTGCAGACAGGCACATTCCGGGACGGCGAAGGGGAGATCGGGAGTGAACGAATTAAGGACACTTGTGCGGAAGCAGCCGGTCATCGCGCCCCTGTGAGGCGGAGGACAGTAAACATAGTCAGGTCTAGAAGACAGCACTTCGCACCCGCTCCCTAAGCTTGGTCCCGCCTCCGTTTCTCCATTCAGGCGGGGTGGGCTGAGTAAATGCGCAGGCGCCGACAYAGCTGGGCAGGGTCGAGCGCCGGCCACGTGCAAACCGCCCCGCCCGGCAGCCGCTCGATTATGGGTTCCTGCGGGACTGTGGGCTCCGTGCGTGCGCGCTACCTTGTGTTCTTCCAGTACTTGGGCACTGACTTCAAGTACGTTTTCCCACTATTAACGCCGCTTTCTCCACTCGACCTCTCGAGAACTCCGCTAGACGGCCAGGATGGGCACGATCTTGGGCGTTCGGTCTTGGGGTGCAGAATATTAGGAACCTAGAACACTGGCCTGGATGGAACGAACGCGCCTGGGGGCCGAGATCCCAGGCAGGACAGCTTCCACAGACGCTACAGATAATTCCTTCCTGTTTCTCTCCGCAGTGGAGTTGCGGCCGTGAGAGGTAATCATCGCGCTGTTGGGGTACTGAACTTCCTGGAGGTGAGCTGTTATCTCTCGGATAGAGCGATGACCAGTTTGGGGAAGAAGAAGCAGTCGGCAGCTCCAATCCCTACCCATACTCTTTATACTGTTCCACGGGCTTGGCCATCGCTGTGGCGGCCTGCCTGTTCCCGCAGGAGGCTGCCAAGCGGCTGAACTCGGTCGAGCCGGTCAGGTTCACTATCTCTAGCCGCACTGATGCCGGAGTGCATGCCCTGAGCAACGCGGCGCACCTGGACATCCAGCGCCGCCCAGGCCAGCCGTCTTTCTCCCCGGAGGTTGTGACCAAGGCCCTCAACACCCACCTGAAGCACCCGGCCATTCGGTGAGCCCGGGGATTTTGTATGATTGTTTGTTGTCTTTTACTCTTGCACTCCACACCCCACTGAGGTGGGAGGCTGAGATTTCCATAGTGCTACGTGGACAGGTGGGCAGACTCATTCCTAGGATGAGCCAGATCTGCTTTCCACAGTGTACTGAAGGCCTTCCGAGTGCCCAACGACTTCCACGCTCGACACGCAGCCACCTCCAGGACCTACTTATACCGTCTGGCCACAGGCTGCACCCGGCCTAATCAACTGCCTGTGTTTGAACAAAATGTATGCTGGGCTCTGCAGAGAGAGTGAGTGAGCTAAGAATGGGAAGAAAATGGCTCACCATCCATCTGTATGGGCCGTTCTCAATGCTCATTTGGCTCTTCAGGTACCTGGATATGGCGGCCATGCAGGAGGCTGCCCAGCACCTCCTCGGAACACATGATTTTAGTGCCTTCCAGTCTGCTGGCAGCCCAGTCACAAATGCTGTACGCACCCTACGAAGAGTCTCTGTGTCTCCTGGTCCAGCCAGTCCATTTGTCCTCCCTGAGGAAAGCAGGTGAGAAGACTGGCTGTTCGCTATGCCGGACTAGAGGCCACAGGGTTAAATTAGTTCTCATAATACCCCAATAAAAGCGGGATGATGCTAAATTGGTATATTGCACATCCATTGGGCCTAGAGGCTGGAAGGTGCTGTCCACTTAGAAGGTGAGCCAGAAACTTGTGTCTTCTTCCTGTTGGGTGGGGTCCCTGCCCCAGGCTGGGGAGCACAGGGTAGGAAATGTCTTTCTGAGGACCTTGCCAGACCCATAGCTCTTTGTAGCAGATAGGTTCTGGAAGTCACTGAAGATTTCACTGGGGCTAGTAGTTCCAGTCCCCTTTGACAGACCGCGTTAAGCTCTCTGCTTCTAGCATTGCCTAGTGGGCTTCCCACCAAGACCTAGCTGCTCACCTTGAGAACATCACATATGGAACCAGCTCCAAAGGGTAAAGGGTCTTTGGTGAGACCAGGTGTAAGAACACATGGCTGAGGTTCCATCTTGATAGGTGGGCTGGCTATGTCTTGCTTCAGTGCACACACTATAGCCCCAACACATGAAGGCCCAAAGCAACTGTGTAGACTAACCAATGCTGTTATATAATTGTTTCCTCTTATGGTATATATAGACTCCAGGAAGTCATGCAAAACTCACCCTCTGGAACTGGTGGTCAACTAGGCAAGAACACACTTTGGATGGATAAGCCTTTAAACCAGCATTTAAATCTTTGTCTTGTCTGAGGCCACATGGTGAGCTAGGTTGGCTGAGGCTGCCCTGTAGCTTCCATCTCAAAGCTGTCTGTGTTCCTAGGACGCTGCAGTTCTGGACCTTGGAGTTTGAAAGCCAGTCTTTCCTTTATCGACAGGTAGGCTACCTTAACCCTCCCAGGATGGGCTCGGGTAGACACCTGTTACAACCTGAGCTCTCTGTTGCAGGTGCGGAGGATGACAGCTGTGCTAGTGGCTGTGGGACTAGGAACTCTGACACCCACACAAGTGAAAGTGATTCTGGAGAGTCAAGATCCCTTGGGCAAGTATCAGGCTCGAGTTGCCCCAGCCCATGGCCTGTTCTTGAAGTCAGTGCTATATAACAACTTTGGTAAGAGGGGATGGGATCATCAAGTCTTTCCCAAAGCTGGGGGCCTCACTGAAGGGAGGGGAATTTTGGAAGCAATCACCCCCCCAATTTACTAGATAAGAATCTAAGCATCTAGTGGGGAAGCCAATGACGGTGGGAAAAAGGACTTCAGTTAGGGATCACTGATCCCCATGGTGCATGGAGTAAGGGGTCCACTGGATCAGATTTAAGGAGTTCTACTTTGACCTAAAATCTATCCATAGGTCCTACATYCTGAACCCTGTGGTGTCCACAGTATGGAAACCAGCTGATGGTACACAGTGGAGATGAAGCCACACAACACACAAGGCYATCAACTTGTCCATCATTTACTGTGCTCAGCACAGATTACTCTACAGCTATGCAGGGCTCTGGCAGTCCTGCCTACCTTCCAGCAGCTCCCACCTCCCCAAGCTCTCTACCCTGGACATCCCTTTGTCACTAAAGGGACCGGCATATGGTACCAGGCTATAAGAACCCAAGTTTTCTGGAAGCCCTGTTTTCTTGGGGAAGAAATTCAAGTAGGAATAAAAGGCATAGAGAACAAAAAGGCCTGTTTATTACTTTAACCAGCCTATGACTGATCTTATCCCTAGGACAGAATCTGTGACCCAGTCATGGTGGTTCATTTACTCAGGGCATCCGCCTCTCAAAGCAGAAGCACTGGTCCTCCTGCTGGAAAACAGCAAGAGACTAGAGCAGTGGGTTACTGGTAGATACATGTCAGCTGGGAGCCTGGGGAAGGCCATTTTTGAGCAATGCTGTGAGAAAGCTTCCCAGCTCTTCATCCTGTAAGAAAGGGAACAATAATTAAACTCTACAAACAACACAACACCAAAGAAGTGAGGTCTCCAGGAATAATAGTRATTGATGCCCATCCTCCTTACCTGATAAGTCCAGGAGACTAACAGCACCTTGGTACTAGGGTCCTCCGAGTGGGCAGCAGCCTGGATAAGAATGGACTCCACAGTCACAGAGCCATCAGGGAGATGCTGTACACAGTGGTCCTTGAGGGTGCTAAGGAGAGGCATAGTGAGACCCCTGCCTCACCCTGCCTACAGGGGGCGGGACAAGGCTGGGGCGCACCTCTTGAGATGGCTGTACACACGCAGGGCTGTTTCTTGTTCTTTGCGTGTGTCCTGCAGGTGCACACGACAAGTGAAGCGCAGCTGGTGCTCAGCCAGGCCCAACTCCTTGAGGGCTTGCTCTGAGGATACCAGCCGGAAATTCTGTGAGGCAAAGGCAAACAGGTCAAGGAAAGTAATGAATACAATATCCACCCCACCACTGTTTATACACTTACACTGTCTTTCATAATTAGGGTGCCATGTAGAAGTCTAGGTTTTTTGGCTTCAGGCAACAGTCCTGTGAGGAATGGAATAATGCAGTCAACATAAGCCACCAGTTACCTGCCTCCCTTGACCCATGCCCCAGTCTGCCCTTCATACCCTGTACCATCTCTCGCTTCAGCAGTCCCAGAGAGATGCCCACAGGTATGCTAGGGCTTGTGGGCAGCGTCACTGTCTCACCATTGGCCGGCATGTAGCAGCTGACCCCTGAGGAAAGTAGTACAGAGTCTTAGTCTAGGCAGCCAGCCTTGTCTGAACCACCCCACCAGTCTTCCCTGCCCTCCAGTTGCCTACGGAATTCCTGTTCAATCTTCTGCCTCAGGAACTCCATCTTCTTGGCTTCGCCATGCACCAGCAGCACGCTCTCCGGCTCTGCTTGTCCTACCAGTTGCATGATGCCCTTGGCATCAGCATGGGCACTGAATGACATGTATTCCACTTGCATCTTTACCTCCAACTGTAGCATCACAAGATRTAAGCAGAGTTAGCAAGAGCCTGGAAAGCCTGCTGAACCCAGAACAGGGAGGCACTCACCATCTGACGCCCCTCCATTTCCAGTTTACGTTGCCCACTAAGGATCTTGTGGCCCACAGTACCTTGCACACAGTACCCAGGCATGATGACCTGCAAGCAGAGGTGAGGTTCAACTGCTTGGCCTCTGACACTAGACACTGCTTCCTGGAACAACCCCTGACATGAATTTTCAAGGGGAGCCAACCACTGTGGCAGCTGCTCAGTCTGGGCTGCTGGTGGCATCATAGGGTCAGGATACAAAGTTCAAGGGACAGTTGTTCTGTACTCCAGTTCCCTAAAGCTATAAGGAATTCCCTTAGCCACCTTGGGAATTGATCCCAAACCCTCACCATGTTCTTCTCATTTCCTGCCCATTTTCGGAAGATCTGTAGGGATTGGCCAGCATGCAGCATCCCAGGTGTGGCGAACACAACCTGCAGGGTTGACAAGGGTCAGAAGAGTAGACCTTACCTAGGGGTGCAATAAGCACTAAACCTTATTACCTTGACCAGCAGTCTTTCCAAGAGCTCCACTGGGAGGCCAATGTGGAGAAGCTGCATTGCCAGGGCCTTACCATGGGACCTGGGTTGTCAGCAAATGTCCGGTCAAAGGCTTTGATGTGCTTAAACTCAAACATGTTCCTCTGGACAAACGTCTTCCGGATCTTCTGGTTGGTCCAGGTGATGAAGAGCTTGTAGTAGTGGTTGGCTTTCTCTGTCAGGCCCGTAGAGAAGTAGATGGGCACCTTCAGGTTCATGCGTTCCCTGTGTGTCCACCAATCCAGTCAGTATATGGAGGCCAGAGTTAGCCTGCAACATGAGTCCCTATGTCCTCTACTGCACAGCTTAGTAGCTATGGCCAGGGCTGAGTCCAATGCACCTTGAACTGAACCCTGTGCTGTCTCTACCCTGATGACCACCAGGCCAGACCTTTTATTTTAGCTTGTGACCTATGAAACATGGGAGTGGCCGGGCAKTGGTGGTACACACCTTTAATCCCAGCACTTGGGAGGCAGAGGCAGGCAGATTTCTGAGTTCGAGGCCAGCCTGTCTACAGAGTGAGTTCCAGGACAGCCAGGGCTACACAAAGAAACCCTGTCTTGAAAAACCAAAAACACAACAAAAACAAACAAGGGAGTGATAGGGGTTCCCAGAGTTCATGTGTGTGKGGGGGTCTCATTGTTYATGTGGCGAACCACATGTTGGCCAATACAGCCAACAGATGATGGCTCAAGTGTGATGTCCCAACAGATGCACAGCTCCACCCAAGACAGCAGAACCAGTGGTACTGTATCCTATCATAGAGCACCCAGTAGTGCCTTGACTTCTTCTTCTTCTTTTTTTTTTTTTTGGTTTTTTCAGAGATCCACCTGCCTCTGCCTCCCAAGTGCTGGGATTAAAGGCGTGCGCCACCACCGCCCGGCTGTGTGCCTTGACTTCTTAACAGTTCCACTGTGCCTGGTAGTATGAGAGACTTACTCTCCTACATGGAGCCTGTTCCATCCTTTTCTGCCCACCTGTGGAATTTTCCTGTTTGCACCTACCAGAAGGTCTCCAGCAGGATGCAGAGTTCTTGTGCTCGGCC
>BDUI01001607.1:88425-116071 GCA_002335545.1 Apodemus speciosus | reverse complement strand
AAACAAATTGCTAGCAGAGCATTGAACCACTGGCTGTGGTTCCCAACACTGAACGGAAACAAGCCAGTGCTCTATAAACATTACTGCTGTTTCCCAAGACCTTACTGCAATTACCCCAGACCCTCTATGGGGCTGCAAACCAATGAGGCTTTCATCTCTGGGATTTCTTCCTGAAGAGGCTGAGGCCTGGATCCTGAGTTCTAGCGTTGAGTGGTGCCATATCCATCTGGCCTGAAGTCAACCATAAATAAACATGACTGCAAAACTTTGGTCAATGGGCAGCACAGGCCCCATATCACTGAACCCCTAGCTCAGCCTCAATGGGAGTTTCTCCCATGCTCTGGATGACTAAGCAGCCATCCCAGCTGTTCAGCCCAAGATACTGACCACATAGGTCACAGCTATCTCCCCCATTTAGCTATTTGTTATCATTCCTGGAATCTTGATCCATAAGGAAAGAGAGATGGTCCAAGCCTCAACAGCAGTCTGAAAACAACAAACAGCCTTGTTGCCATCTTAGATCCTATGCTTTCCACCTGCCAACTGCAGGCATCAACCACTATCATCAGCACCACAAACATGCTGACCAGCCATGGCCCAGTCTGCTTTTCTTATGTAGCTAGGCACAGTGAGGTTGAGAAGTTGTAGATCTCAGATTCTTCTGCAGGCCTGCTGCTGTCCCCTCAAGATGTGTGCTCCCTGAGAGAAAGCTTTTAGCATCCTTCCCCATAATACATTTAGCCCTGAAGCTGTGCTAGGCCCTGCTGCCCTTAAAGCATTTATAGAAGGGGAATGGCTGCACCTTTACAAGGGTTACAAGACATCACAGGCACCCATCATCACATGACTACCAAGAACATGCCAAAGTATACATTTTTGAATTACAAATCCCAGTTCTTGGGCACTAGCAAATGTTCTTCCCAAAGAGACT
The DNA here is from genome assembly GCA_002335545.1 of Apodemus speciosus. Lineage (NCBI taxonomy): Eukaryota > Metazoa > Chordata > Mammalia > Rodentia > Muridae > Apodemus > Apodemus speciosus. Next base: position 115,140 of record BDUI01001607.1, on the reverse strand, counting down.
TACAATTCTAGGAAAAAAAGGACGAGAAAAACCAACAAAAAGCAAAGGATTCTATCTTGTCCATACATCTCTGCATAGAGCAGAATTACACCATAGGGGACGAGGCAATTACTGAGTACATTATGTAGAGATTAAATAGCTGTGCCAAAAATTGCAGAACTGTGGCAGAAAACAGAACATTCCCAGTAGGGGTAGGGGGGTTGGGGAGCCAGGTCAAAGAATATGCTTGATCTTGTAAGCTAATTAGTATTTAGACAGGATGTTGGAGGTAGTCTGTATGAGAAGTTGCTTCTGCTAAGGCCCTGTGATGCAGTGAATTGAGAAGACTCTCAGTTCTAGCCAAGATGACCTAGAGACCCGGATCATATGAAGGTGCTTCAAACACCCTGTACACATGCAGGAAGTAAAACCCAGGGTCATTTGGGAGGTTCTGAAACCCCAGATTTCAAACGGTTGTGTTCTCCTTCACAACCATACTATGCTATTGGGGCTTTTAGAGGTCTAGATTTATGTTTTCTACGATGAACAAATATACTTTTAAAAATTCCGGATACCGGGCGTTGGTGGCGCACGCCTTTTAATCCCAGCACTTGGGAGGCAGAGGCAGGCAGATTTCTGAGTTCAAGGCCAGCCTGGTCTACAGAGTGAGTTCCAGAACAGCCAGGGCTACACAGAGAAACCCTGTCTCGAAAACCAAAACCAAAACCAAAACCAAACAAACAAACAAAAAAAAATTCCGGATAAACCAGACACAAAGACTGATCTGAAGGGTGATAACAAGCAACTTGAGCATGAGAAGCGCTGAGGAAAGGTGAGCGGAAGTGAAAAAGAAGGGGTCTTGAAAAGAGCGATCTTGAAACAGACGTCCAAATACAGGACGGAAAAGCCGCCAGGACGAACTCTGTGCTGGATTCAACACCACTGACAGGAGACACCTGCCAAGTCTCATTTCACATCACAACCACCTCAAGCAAGCCGAGGTATAGAAGCTGGGCCTCCATAACTCATATTGAACTCTAGCACCAGGAATCAAACCCAAATCTCTTAGACCCCGGTGCCCGACAGAGAAAAGGAAGCACTCGCTCCGAAATGTTCTACTCCGGCTTCCGCACCTTGGGACGAACAGCTGATAAACTGCTATGGAGATGCAGGGACCCGCCCGACGCCGCAGAAGATGCTTAGGACTCGGACTCACCCAAGGGAGTGACCCTAATCTCAGGCATTGTCAGGGAGGTAGTCTCGAACCACGTTTCCACAGCTCGCGTGCACCGCCCGCAGGAAAGCCTTAGACGTCGCGCGCGTTTAGACTCGACGCACAGCCACCGCGACTCCTACACTCACAAACACGCACACTGCGCGCAGGCGCAACCGCCAAGACGCCCCCTTCCTGTCCTCGCGCCGGAAATGCAGGCCGATATATCGAGTTCTAATTGGATGACCAGCAACCAATTGGAATGGCGTGACAGCGAAGGGCGGGGCAGAGGCTGGGCTTTGGGTTGCAGCTCAAGGTTTCTGCTCAACCGCAGGCTCCGAGCTTGGGGGAAAACTTGGGGATGGGGGCCCTTACCTGACGTGAACCATGCAGCAGAGCCACGTAGACCACCGGAGCGGACGGGCAAAGAATCTGTAGCTTTGATCAACCCTCCCCATCGCTGGCCTCTGCTGTACCCTTTGCCCTCCGCGGGAGTAGAGACCACCACTCCCCCATCACCAGAACCTGTCTCAGGTGAGATTTGCAGACTTCTCTGCACCACCCTGGCTCACTGCTACGCCTAGGTGTATGTGCTGTGTGCCAGCTTGTGGGCCTTCGGCCGGCTGTCCATCCTGTTTAGCTTGATCTTCTGAGGGAGGCTTAGACGGGTTCTGCATCGCCTTCCGGGAGCTGGTGAGCTGCCCTCCCTTCCTGTTCTTTCCGGTTTGCCGCGGACAGTTCTAAGAGGCTACTTGGCTTCTGGCTCAGGCTCTGGGCAGGAAGGCCTGGCCACAGGATTGTTAGGTGGCCAAAAATGAACTGAGGGGGGTGTGATATAGAGACTATTTACCCACGGGACAGCAAACAGGCCCTGAGAGTAGGGTGTATCGCAAGATTCTGGGCGTCGCCAACTTTCTGAGGCCCAGGCAGGGCTGTCCCTGACACCTAAACACAAGGCAAGCCCATCCCCTAAGTCTGGAACTTGCGACGGGCATCCAGTCCAACCCATGGGGCCCTCTCCATGGACTGGGGAGACATGGAGACCACATTCCCAGAGCTGAAGGACTGAGACATTGGGCTAGGTGAAGGAAAGAAAAAACTTGCACACAGATGTTGTACACTGGATGGGGGTGTGTTTTTGAAGCCCTGTTGGTATAGAGGTTAAGGCAAGAATCCACACGAATCTCCAGAATTGGTGGTAAGTGTTGGACATAAATGTAATGCAACCACATCCCACAGGATTGGTTCTGGACACCGAGGCAAGGCCYTTAAGATAGCAGGAAAGGTAGGGGCTGGGTGCTTAGAGTTATCCATTCAATATGTGAGCACCAAAGGAACCTGGTGACACAAGCTTGTAGTTCTATCTACTCAGGAAGCAGGAATATTGAAAGTAAAAGGCCTAGTTTGACATGGTGACACACACCTTTAATCCCAGCACTTGGGAGACAGAAGCAGGCAGATCTGGGTTCAAGGTCAGCCTGATTAACAGAGTGAGCTCCAGGACAGCCAGGGCTACACAGAGAAATCTTGTCTTGAAAAACCAAAATAAAAAAGAAAGTTAAAGACCTGCCTAGGTTATTACCTGTCCAGCATACAAGAGGCTGTTAGGCTCAGTCCCCACAACTGTAAATAAGTAAGCAAGTTAAATAAAAAATAAATAAATAAATAAATAAATAAATAAATAAATAAAAGTGTGAGGACTAGGTTTGTGGAGTGACTGTGAGAATGCCTACAGAATACAGAGCCCAGCCTTACCTTAAGGTCTTTATCCTAGATCACTTCCAGAATGTTCTCTGGAACTTGTAGAAATGCTTTGTTATGTGGTATGACCTTTGGCCCAGCTACCCTGATTTTTGGGGACACATACCATTTCAACAACAGGAGTATCCATTTGTCTGTCTAGCAGATGCCAACCCACAGCCTCTGCTTTAGGAGTCCCTGTTTTTGTTTTAGTACAACTTCCTATCAGAATGCTGGCCTAATACAGTGGGGTCCAGGTGTGGCCAGGATCCAGGACTATGTCTACCTTTAAAAAAAATTCCCCTAATGCATGAAACATGCTCTAGGAAGAGAAAAAACAAAACTGCAAGAAACAGCAGCAGATGCCATCAGTGTAGTCATGGAGTCTCAGGTCAGGAACAGATTASTAGCCTGAAGAGCAAGGAGCAGCTATGTCAAGGTCTGTGRGTACAGGATTCAAGGGCATAGCAGGGTCAAACTGGCTTGTGGAAAAGCTTGTGGTTTCTRGTGAAGGCACTCAGATAAAGGGATAGAACTTCACCATGATTCTCAGAAGACAGTTTTAGCACTGCACTATTTCTTTCAGATGTTCTGCCCAATCTCTTCCTGAGAAAATGAACCACAGAATGAGCTAATCCACCATGACAACTACAAGTTCTGTGTGAAACTATTTCAGCTTGTGTTGGAAGATGGATGCCTCAGAGAGAGATTTCAACCTTAAAGTCGTCCTGATCAGCTTCAAGCAGTGTCTCACTGATGAGGGAGAGGTGCTGCTGGACCACTATATTGACAGCTGGAAAGGGCTTGTCAGGTGTGTATATTGAGGCTGCTGAAGGTAGCAGCTTTGCCAGCCAGTCTACATGGGACATCTGCATCCCACATGGCATAGGAGGATGGCATCAGCTAGCAGACCGTTTCCATCCAGCTTCCCTGCCCTTGCCACCAGACAGACAAAGTGCTCTGGCAGGCTCAAGGTATCTTCCCTGTACTATGTAATTGCTGCCAGTATGGGTAGAGCCTCAAATTTATACTTCCTTTCACAGGTTTCTGAACAGCCTGGGGGCTGTCTTCTCATTCATTTCCAAGGATGTAGTCTCAAAGCTGCAGATAATGGAGCGTCTAAGAAACAGCCCACAGTCTGAACACTACACTAGCTTGCAGTCCATGGTAGCCTACGAGGTGAGCAACAAGCTGGTGGACATAGATCACCGCTCCTGTCGACACCCTAACTCAGGCTGCCGGACTGTGCTGCGCCTGCATCGTGCTCTGCACTGGCTGCAGCTGTTCCTGGAAGGCCTGCGCACTAGCTCTGAGAATGATCGTACCTCCACACTCTGCAGTGATGCCTACAATACCACACTAGCTGCCTATCACTCCTGGATAGTACGGCAAGCTGTCACTGTAGCCTTCTGTGCCTTGCCCTCACGCAAGGTCTTCCTTGAGTCCATGAATGTGGGATCCTCAGAGCAAGCAGTAGAGATGCTGGGAGAGGCCCTGCCCTTCATTGAACATGTGTATGACATCTCCCAGAAGCTCTATGCTGAGCATTCCCTGCTAGACCTGCCCTAGTAGTAGTAACCATACTGTGTGGACTTCCCCTGCTCATAACTGGGTTTGGGCAACCTGGGACCACTCCCACAACAGTGCTTTCTGGATACTACCATCACCCCTGAAAGCTGAGCTTGTTGAGAGCCACAGTCTGTAAAAAGAAAGGTGTTGGGCAGCTGAACCAGGAAAGGTGGGTGCTGGTCATCCTTTTGGTCCAGGATGAGACAGGTGATCTCCACTTTAGTTATGTGTTCAGTCAGGCTTGATTGAAGTGCAGATGGCAAATGGAGAAGATGGGGGCTGGGGGGTGTCATGTATCTACAACAACCCAAGGTTGCTCTACCTCTTGTATAGAGTCTGAAATGGTATAAGGACACAGGACCCTGGCGCTGTCTTCCCCGCAGCCAACATGCCTCACCAGTGTATATCTTCCTGTGCCCATCTTGAGCCTCAGACATGGCACTGGTGCCAGGAAAACAGCCCTGGGCCTACATGCTTGGGGCCCCTTCATATTCCAAAAAGCTGTCCTCGGGTAAGATGAAATTCCTCTGGCAGTGGCATTAATGTAGGCTCTTTCCTTGCCCTTCACCTGCTTCCTTGTTAGTCTCTCTGCATACCAAACAGGCCCTCATCTCTGTGGAAATGGAAACTGTATGAAACCAATAGCTGAGGCTTCTCTAGGAAAGCCTGCCCTGGTCAGTACAACCTGTTTCACGGCGTCTGTAATATAGTTCCATCAGCCTTCTGAAGGTGGCCTCTTAGAGCACATGCACCACCAAGATTCTAAGAATTCAATACTAACTGGCCAAACCATACCTCTCTCTAGCCAGCCCTGCTGTTCCTGTTGCCATGGTACCCAGGTGACATAGGACATGACTGTGGAAGGAGGCTAGGCCCCTTTGTCTTACAGATGTCCATACCCAGCATGGCTGATGCCCAGTGTATAAGACCCTAAGCTTTCCCACTGGGTCTGAATGTTAAACCCTAGGACAGTGTCCTCAGCATAGCTGATGTGTGTAAAAGCAAACTTTGGGGCATATCTCTTTCCTTAAGAACTGTGGTATATGTAATATTTCCAACATAAATAAATTATACCTACATGATTGGGTATAGCATTCTGGGATAGGTCACAGGTGTGTCAGGTGCCTGATTATGTGGGGGAAAAACATAGAAATATATAGGTGGGGAGGGAGTTAACCTTGGGGATAAGGCTGAAGCATGTGTCTCCAATCCTGAAGGCTCAAGGGGCAATGTGAGTCATGAAACATGTTCAGCCAGCAGCCAGGACTGAATGAGTTACCTTGTATCTGTCCTTGATGTATCTTTTTTTTTTTTTTTTTTGATTTGGTTTTGGGTTTCTCTGTATAGCCCTGGCTGTCCTAGAACTCACTCTGTAGACCCAGCTGGCCTCAAACTCAGAAATCTGCTTGCCTCTGCCTCCCAGAGTGCTGGGATTACATGCTTGCCTCTGCCTCCCAGAGTGCTGGGATTACAGGCATGCACCACCACCGCCTGGCTGTCCTTGATATATCTTAATCACACATACATTATGAGATCTGTGTTACCTCCATTTTGCAGGTAAGAAAAGAAACACCTCAATCACCTACCTTAAAGGGCTAAGTGGGACAATAGGTCTGAAGATACCCAGGCACTGTGCGACAAAGATAGAGGGAAACTACAACTGCTTTCTTCATGGCAACAACCTAGAGGGATACGTTGTGAATGGTATCTTCTTGGTACTCCACTGGATACACCTCATCTGCTTGGGCTGTACATTGTCTGGCCATGCTTATACCCAGCTAAGAACCAAAGGCCACATAGTGCTAGCCAAGGCTGAGACTGGCCAGAAAGTAAGAATACGATAGCTGATATATGTGCCACACACAGATTCATGTGTACATGTGTGTTAATTATGTGAACATCCTCAAAAAGCAGCAGGGAAATGCAAAGGTCATTTCCATAACACCTGCTGGACACCATATGACATTGAGATTACCAGGATGCCCATTCCAAGAGTTAATAGCTTCCCATATGTTTGGGTGTCAAAAGCCTTTTGTGTTAGCAGTAGCTCCCTCATACTCAGATTAAGAGGGGGATGGCTTAGCTAGAGTTACTGTGATGAAACGATGACCAAAGCAACTTGGGGGTAAAAGGATGTATTTGGCTTACACTTCCATATCACTTACTCAAAGAAAGTCAGGACAGGAGCTCAAACAGGATAGGAACTTGGTGGCAGGAGCTGATGTAGAAGCAATGCAGGGGTGCTGCTTAGTGACTTGCTCAGTCTGCTTCCTTTCTTAATAGAAAGCAAGCCCACCAGCCCATGAATGGCACCACAACGGRACTGGGCCATCCCCCATCAATCACTAAGAAAATACCCTACAGCCAGATCTTACGGAGGCATTTTCTCAATTGAGGTTCACTCCTTTCAGATAACTAGATTATATCAAATTGACATAAACCAGAACAGAGGAAGAAGCTAAGAAGGAACTGTCAACTGCATACATGCACACACCTGGCCCTAGCAGCTGCAGGAAGCTATTTGTTTATGGCCTTTTCTCATTTTCATGGACCAGCATGAGCACTCTGCAGAGAGAGATGCCTGCCAAGGCTGGAGTGCTTACATTGAAGATCAACAGGATGGCAGAGGGGCTCCACAGCTTCCAGATGTCAGAACCAAAGCAGAACAGCTGGGACCCTCAAATCTGCCTTGCCCCAGGACTCAGGCAGGTTGGGAAGGCCAGGAAATTCAGCCAGAGCTCTTCCTACCCCATTTGAAGGTCAGACCTGGCTAGCCAGCTGATGTTGAGGGACCACCTCTGCAGCCCCTGCCTTCAGAAGATAAAAAGTGTCTCTGTGGGGCCAGAGCGAATGGGGTTGGAGCAAGAGGGAGAAAGGGAAGGGGGGATGTCTCTGTGACAAGTATAGCCCTTGTGCCCCCTTATTTCACAGTCAAGAGAAACCCTGGAATCCTGAACGCTTCTGCACCTTGCTTTTTAGTCTGCCGGGTTGCTCTAAGAATGAAGGGTGCTGAGGGACTTGGGTATAGGCGGGTGACAAGACCACAGTCAGTGGTCACAGTTGGCTTACTGGGTCACTCTTGGACAGAGTTTATTAGATATGGAGTCGAGTATACACAAAACATCAGGCCTGGAATATTGCATATATCACCGGAGCTCCTTAGGGCTTGGCAGCCAAGCACATCAGTAGTTTTGCTAAACAAATCCACAGTTCCCTCCCTCTTGACTTGGTACATCTGTGGCTCCAGCCACACACCATCTATTGTCAGTGCTGGAAACGTCTGCCTACCATGCCAGGTTTGGCTATCCTGGCCCTTAGCCTGGCTGCTTTCCTGGAGCTTGGGATGGGGGCCTCTTTGTGTCTGTCACAGCAATTCAAGGCACAAGGGGATTACATACTGGGTGGGCTATTTCCCCTGGGCTCAACTGAGGAGGCCACTCTCAACCAGAGAACACAACCCAACGGCATCCTGTGTACCAGGTATGGAGGCTAGCAGCTGGGGTGGGAGTGAGCCAAAGCTTGGCAGCCTTGGATCTGTGGTACTCCCAATCTGGGGATGAGGTGGTCACCACTTGCAGTTTCCATGTGGCCTCAGGTTCTCAGCCCTTGGTTTGTTCCTGGCCATGGCTATGAAGATGGCTGTGGAAGAGATCAACAATGGATCTGCCTTGCTCCCTGGGCTGCGGCTGGGCTATGACCTGTTTGACACATGCTCAGAGCCAGTGGTCACCATGAAGCCCAGTCTCATGTTCCTAGCCAAGGTGGGCAGTCAAAGCATTGCTGCCTACTGCAACTACACACAGTACCAACCCCGTGTGCTGGCTGTCATTGGCCCCCACTCATCAGAGCTTGCCCTCATTACAGGCAAGTTCTTCAGCTTCTTCCTCATGCCACAGGTGAGCCCACTTCCTTTGTGTTCCTTCAATCAATTGCACCCATTGAGCTCTCATATCAGGAAGTGCTTCTTGATCACCACAGGTCAGCTATAGTGCCAGCATGGATCGGCTAAGTGACCGGGAAACATTTCCATCCTTCTTCCGCACAGTGCCCAGTGACCGGGTGCAGCTCCAGGCAGTTGTGACTCTGTTGCAGAATTTTAGCTGGAACTGGGTGGCTGCCCTAGGTAGTGATGATGACTATGGCCGGGAAGGTCTGAGCATCTTTTCTGGTCTGGCCAACGCACGAGGTATCTGCATTGCACATGAGGGCCTGGTGCCACAACATGACACTAGTGGCCAACAGTTGGGCAAGGTGTTGGATGTGCTACGCCAAGTGAACCAAAGTAAAGTACAAGTAGTGGTGCTGTTTGCCTCTGCCCATGCTGTCTACTCCCTTTTTAGCTACAGCATCCATCATGGCCTCTCACCCAAGGTATGGGTGGCCAGTGAGTCCTGGCTAACATCTGACCTGGTCATGACACTTCCCAATATTGCCCGTGTGGGCACTGTGCTTGGGTTTCTGCAGCGGGGTGCCCTACTGCCTGAATTTTCCCAGTATGTGGAGACTCACCTTGCCCTGGCCGCTGACCCAGCATTCTGTGCCTCACTGAATGCCGAGTTGGATCTGGAGGAACATGTGATGGGGCAGCGTTGTCCACAATGTGACCACATCATGCTGCAGAACCTATCATCTGGGCTGTTGCAGAACCTATCATCTGGGCAGTTGCACCACCAAATATTTGCAACCTATGCAGCTGTGTACAGTGTGGCTCAAGCCCTTCACAACACCCTACAGTGCAATGCCTCACACTGCCACACATCAGAGCCTGTTCAACCCTGGCAGGTAAGGGTAGGGGTTTTGCAGGTTTTTGCCTGCTCCTGCAGGAACATTGAATCAGGCAGAGCCAAGTCTTGTTGTGACTGGAAAGGCTCACATGTCAGCCTTACCCTGACTCCACTCCACAGCTCCTGGAGAACATGTACAATATGAGTTTCCATGCTCGAGACTTGACACTGCAGTTTGATGCTGAAGGGAATGTAGACATGGAATATGACCTGAAGATGTGGGTGTGGCAGAGCCCTACACCTGTATTACATACTGTAGGAACCTTCAATGGCACCCTTCAGCTGCAGCATTCTAAAATGTATTGGCCCGGCAACCAGGTAAGGACTAGATAGGCAAAAGCATGGTGGGTAGAAGCTTATGGGTGTTGGACCAAGGGAAGCCTAACCCAAGGCTCCATGTCCAGGTGCCAGTCTCCCAGTGTTCCCGCCAGTGCAAAGATGGCCAGGTGCGCAGAGTAAAGGGCTTTCATTCCTGCTGCTATGACTGTGTGGACTGCAAGGCAGGCAGCTACCGGAAGCATCCAGGTGAGCCATCTTCCCTACATAGTCTGCACAGCTGGGCTAGGGGACAGAAGCATACGAGTCTGGCAAGCCCCCTCCCCCAAGGCTAATGTTGAGGCAATTACTGTGGGGGGCTGGCTGGGGTGTTGACTCCTACCACCAGCCCCCACATTGCCTTCCTTCCTCTTTCTTTCTNTCTCTCTCTCTCTCTCTCTCTCTCTCTCTCTCTCTCTCTCTCTCTCTCTCTCTTTCGCCGCTACAGATGACTTCACCTGTACTCCATGTAACCAGGACCAATGGTCCCCAGAGAAAAGCACAATCTGCTTACCTCGCAGGCCCAAGTTTCTGGCTTGGGGGGAGCCAACAGTGCTGTCACTACTCCTGATGCTTTGCCTGGTGCTGGGCCTAGCACTGGCTGCTCTGGGGCTCTTTGTCCACCACTGGGACAGCCCTCTTGTTCAGGCCTCAGGTGGGTCACTGTTCTGCTTTGGCCTGATCTGCCTAGGCCTCTTCTGCCTCAGTGTCCTTCTGTTCCCAGGACGGCCAAGTTCTGCCAGCTGCCTTGCGCAACAACCGATGGCTCACCTCCCTCTCACAGGCTGCCTGAGCACACTCTTCCTGCAAGCAGCTGAGACCTTTGTGGAGTCTGAGCTGCCCTTGAGCTGGGCAAACTGGCTATGCAGCTACCTTCGGGGCCCCTGGGCTTGGCTGGTAGTACTGTTGGCCACTTTTGTGGAGGCGGCACTATGCGCCTGGTATTTGATAGCTTTCCCACCAGAGGTAGTGACAGATTGGTCGGTGCTGCCCACAGAGGTACTGGAGCACTGCCGCATGCGTTCCTGGGTCAGCCTGGGCTTGGTGCACATCACCAATGCAATGTTAGCTTTCCTCTGCTTTCTGGGCACTTTCCTGGTACAGAGCCAGCCTGGTCGCTACAACCGTGCCCGTGGTCTCACCTTCGCCATGTTAACTTATTTCATCACCTGGGTCTCTTTTGTGCCCCTCCTGGCCAATGTGCAGGTGGCCTACCAGCCAGCTGTGCAGATGGGTGCTATCCTATTCTGTGCCCTGGGCATCCTGGCCACCTTCCACCTGCCCAAGTGCTATGTGCTTCTGTGGCTGCCAAAGCTCAACACCCAGGAGTTCTTTCTGGGAAGGAGCCCCAAGGAAGCAGTAGATGGGAACAGTGGTAGTGGTGAGGCAACTCAGGAACAGAATGAATGACACCTGACCCAATGACCTTACCTTTAGTGAACCTAGCCCTACCAGAGATCTCCTAAGCCAACACACCCCAAATAGTACCTCAACCTGAGACTTGAGACACTTAACTATAGACTCAGACTCCACTGACCTTAACCCCACAGTGACCACCCCCCCCCACAGGGCCTGCAGGTACAAGATGGACCCTATGAACCCACCTATCCCTCAAAAGCAAGATCATCCTTGATCCTGTTATGCCCACCTAAGGCCTGCCCAGGTGACCAGGCTCACAAAAGGTTCTTTGGGACTCCATAGCCATACTCTGAATTCAGGAATTCCCCAGGCAGACCCTGGGAGGCCAGAAAGTATGGCTTGCCTGAACATGCCCAGTCTGGGGCCCTCACTCAGCACCCTGTCCAGGCATCCCAGGAAYAGAAGGCTGGGCATGTATGTATGTATCAGGACAGAGCAAGAAAGACAGCAGGCAGAGGACACTCAAGAGGTAGGCAACATCCAGCCTTCTCCATTCCTTGCAGAGCCCTAGCTTGTAGGAGAGAACCGGGTCACCACCAGCACCTTGGACAGAGCATACACAGGGGTACAGGTCAGCACCACGGCCAGCACCATCCACCCGGGACCCCTGGAATCAGCTTCTAGTACCAAGGACAGAAAAGTTGCCTGCAAGGCCCCTCACTGGCCAGCACCAGGGACAGAGCCACATGACTAAGCAGCAAGGGACAAGAGCATCTTCCATCTCCAGGCAGGATCAGACCTGGGTCAGTTCTGGACTGGCCCCTACACCTGAATCCGGAAGCAGCTTAGCTGGAGAAAAGAGAAACAAGCCACACATCAGTCCCATAAAATTAAACGCTTTTTTAGTGTTTAAAATAGCATTTACACAGAAGCAGCATTTACACAGAAGCAGCTCTATGTGAACTACCCAGTCGTTCAGACTTTGACACAGTGTCTAGTGTAGGTGTGTGGGGCTGCTGTGCCAGGATGGCAGTGGCACATGCTGATGGGCAGCCACCAGAACAGTGATAAGACAGGTGCCTACCTCTGCAGTTCTTGTGTTCACTATCACCCACCATTGAGACTAAAACAGCAGACAGGTGCCAGGTCTCTCTCCTGTCTCCCCTACTAGCCATCCTCCACATAACCTTCAGCACAAACTGTTGTCATGTGCCAAGTAGCAGGTGGGGAAAAGGGGCATGCAAACTGCCCCCACTGGGTAACCAGCTGCCACCCTTAGAGCAGGCAGGCTAGCAATAAATAAATAAGTTAGACCCCACCTGGGCAGCCAGAGAGGTTTGAGGACTATGTCTAACCCCTCAAGAACCCCACCTTGACCTGACAGGTAAAGCCTATAAACTTAGTGACGGTCAGCCTGTGCCCCTGTTCACAGTTCTGTGAGACTTTGGGGAAAAGGTAACAGAGCCCAAGAGAGCCTTTCTTGTCCTAAATGGAGGCCACTTCCAAAAAAGGGAACCGGGGGTGGTCCCTGAGACTTGTGCTGAGGACTTAAAGATCAAGATGTCTCCTTACAAGACTATAGATACTTGAGCTGCACCACCATCAGCAGCCCCAAGAGCAGACAAAATGTCAAGCAAATATCCTGGTGGTATGGCTGCCCTCAGCCCCTGCTCTGTAGCCTGCTCCCTCTGCCCTGGCCCAGACCCCACAGCTGATCTATCCTGGCTGGCCACCACGAAGGCAAGCCCATAGAGCTCCTGGCACAGTAGGACAGACTCTTGCCACAGGCAGCACTGAAGACACTGGTTGATCATCACATGATGTCCACAAAGAACTCACAGGGGTTTCCCATGGCCTTTTGGAAGGACTGGCGGCTACCTGTAAGTTCTGGAGGAACAGCAGCCAGCTCCCGGACAGGTGGCCCTCCAGGTGGCCCACCCACTACTGCATAGGCCTTTGTAAGGGGGTGCAGTGGGGGTAGCCCTGGGGCAACAGCTGAAGCCTGACTTCGAGGGCTACTGCCACGGCTAAGCTGGCTGACAGGCCGCTCCCACCAGCCGGTGCTACCAGACCCACTTGGAACTGTGTGGTCTGATTCACTGCCACTACCCCCAGCTCCAGTTGCCCGGCGCTCCTCTCGGCCTGGGGTCCGATGGCTGCTCCTTGTGGACCCACTGCTCTTGCTCCCTAGGAGAAGGGAAGGGGCAACAGAGTCAGCACTAGGCCTGGCCACTTCCAGGACCACCAGCTGCTCCCAGACAGCCAGGGCAGGACCTGGTGAGCCTGGGGATGGTAGGGGAATGGCAGCCATGCAGATACCAGTAACAGCTGAGAGGCAAGAAGCTAGGGGCAGTGGCAGACAGCAGGGACACCAGGGGCCAGCTTGGCACCCCACACCTAACCCCAATGCTTGAACCAAGGGCTAATGATACAGCTGAGAAACTAAGAAACCAGTGAAGGCCCTATGTGCCCAGCATTCCCATTAGCTATCCTGGGTTCACCACCCAAAGACCCACTGTCCACCCAACCCCAGGACCCTGGTCAGCTAATTTGCTTAGCCCCTGTCCTGAAAGTAGTGGGAACCTGAAAACACGTGCTGGCTGGGGACATGCTGAGAGGGACACAGGGGGACCTGGCTTACCGGCCCGAGGGTCCACTCTGCTAGTCCTTCAGTCTAAGGCTTGCTCAGCACAAAGCAAGGGATAGCACAAGTCACACACCAATCCAGTGCTCAACAATGGCTAATAGGACTATTTGGGGCCAAGCTAAGCCTGGGTACATGCAAGAGCCTGTCCAGGATCAGTAGTCACTCCATAGCTTCCCCTTGGGCATCGCCACCCTCTGGCCCAACCTCTCCTGAGTCTTTCTCTGGACCTTGTAGCACAGCTGCTGGCCTAACTGTGCCCCACTCTGCCTAAGACCTCCACTTCAGTCTATCTCCTCCTCAGGGACACCCGCCCTTCAAGGTCTTTGATATCCCTGGGATATGCTTTAATAGTGGTGTTTGATATTCTTCTCTGGCACTCTGTTAGGATGCAGGCACCATAACTGATAAAGTCCATTCTCCCCCTAACTTGGGGCCTAGAGAGTGCCCCTACTTGATACCAGGGGCTAGTTTCAACTTCATTCTTGCCACATCATCTGCTGGCCTCTTGCCTTTGCCACCTAGCACACCAGGCCTGCTCCCACCAAGCCGTCTTCCTATTCTCCAAAGGCTTCTACCCACAGAACCACACTAAATACACACATCAGCCCCTCACCTGTCCCACACACTGACTCTTGAGATGGGACCCACCAAGATCCAAACACACAGCAGGAGCACAGAGGGAAGCATCAGGGCCAGGCAGAGCCAAGGAGTGGGAGTGGGAGTGGGAGGAGGGGTTGGCATGGTTCTCACCTTCACTCTGCTGACTCCCAGCACTACCACTGCCATAGCTGAAGCCAGGGTCCTGGTAAGCAGGTGGGAAGCAGGGCGGGGGTCCTGGGTACTGGTAGGGGTAGCCTTGACCCAAGGGCCAGGGTACAGATGGGTGGGGCAGTGGGGCCAGTGTGTCCTGATCTGAGGCTCCACTGGAGCCACTGTTGAGGTTCAGGGACGCGAGGTCTGGCAGGAAGGGAGGGGAGGGGTAAGTGGAGGCAAATGGATGAGCCCCACAACAATCCCTACCCAATAACCCCTACTCACTACTGCACAGGTCACCAAAGACATAGTAGCATTGCTCAGAGAAGGTGATCTTGTTCACTGTGTGCCTCAGGAAACCATGCTTCAGCATACTGCTGGCATACTTCCTCGCCTCCCTTCGCTCCTTGAAGCCCTCCACGTGTGTGTACAGCCAGTCCACCACATCCGCCCCTGGCCATAGGCCCATGAAAGTCAGGGTAGCTGAGCCCTGGGAAGCTACACCAGAATGAAGAACAAACTGGGCCCTTCCCACACAGCCAGGGACTCACCAATGACAGCATTGGCAATGGTGATCTTAAGCCACATGCGGTCCCGGATCTCTAGTCCCGAGTCTGGCAACTGCATGACGCGGACAATGGCACTCATGTCACTCTTCACAGTCAGCGGTGCCTCCTCAAGCTCTGCAGAGCACACTTCTCTGAGCCCAGGCTCACAGTGTGAACCTCCATGGGATTGAGAGCAGGGGGCAGGATCAAACCCTTGGGAGGTATCTCTTATCGAAACTTGAGCTAAGATTGGGATATTCTTCCCAGTCTCACAGTCCAAATACACATAGGCAAGCCAGCCCCTTCCCCTCCCCAAGGACACCTCCCTGGAAAGCTCAAGCTGTTAGTGATGTTAGGTAGCAGAAAAGCAAAGCAGAGGCTACTATGTCCTCCCAATCCTCAGCACAAACCTAGCAGGACCCTTCAATTCATGCAGATGACCAGTATGGCCAGGCTTGGAGAGATATATACATGTTTCTTTGTGTACACATTTGTGAAGGTGTTGGAAGTCAACCAACACCTTCATATGTAATGGACCCTTGGAATGGCTCCAATGAGCACCAATGCTCAAAGCCAGAGCTGACCCTTGTTCTTCAGCCTCAGTTTCCTTGGGGGCTCTTGTGAGCTGCCACTTACGTGGGGCACCAGGCACTGAGCTGGTTAGTGAGGAAGAGCTGGTGCGTGTGATGGCGCTGGAGCAGGGACTCGTACCATAGCGGGGCAAAGCACCCGTCAGTGCCGCTGTGTGGGACAGCCAGGCAGCCGGGTCGATGGGTCGCACTGGGTCAGCTGCATAGTTACCACATGGCAACAGATGACAGGTGACAGTAAGTAGGGGGACAGCACAGAGGTACACAAGAAAGACCCCCAGTCTGGACCTAGGAACCCCACCCTCCCCCACCTCTCCATGGGGTCACTCACCCCTTGGGATGGTGAAGTAGCTCCGAGGGGTTGGGTCCCAGCACTTGGCCACTGTGAGACTGATGGGCCTACAGAGTTCAGCAGACCATGTCGTAGGTGAGGCCTGCACAGCCCCTCCCATCTCATGCCACTCTCACCCCCACATGGCTCCCCTCCTCACCCTGTCTGGGATACGATCTCCCGAAGCACCCGCACAGCATCATCATTGCTCATGTTCTCAAAGTTGACATCATTCACCTATGGGGTTTGTGGGGTCAGAGATTGGGGGTGGGATGTGGGTGCACCTTGTCCCCACAGTCCCCTCAAGGCTCCCACCTGCAGCAACATGTCGCCTGGCTCAATGCGGCCATCAGCAGCCACAGCCCCGCCCTTCATGATGGATCCGATGTAGATGCCGCCATCACCCCGGTCGTTGCTCTGGCCCACGATGCTGATGCCCAGGAAGTGGTGCCTCTCTGCAGGAGGGGCCATGAGCAGGCCCCCAAAGCTCCCAAGGCTGTACCCACCCCCAGCAAGCACCCACAGCCCACAAGGCCTCACCCATGTTGAGAGTGACGGTGATGATGTTCAGGGACATGGTGGAGTCTGTGATGCTGCTGAAGGAGGATGCCTGTGGAGGGACCCAATGAGGGGCTGTGTGGGCACCATTCAGAGCAGATACCCCACCCACCTGCTGCCTACCCGGTCTGTCTGCCTCAAGCGCTGCTTCCGACGACGGCATTTGTGCTTACGAATTAGCCGAGAGGAGGTGCTCTGCTCTGTAGAGCTGCTCAGACTGAGGCAGGAGACCAGAGGCAGGAACAAGAAGCCAGGAGTCAGAAAAGCACAAGGCACAAATTGTATAACCAGCCAGTACTCTTAACCATACATCTCCAGCACATACTGACGTGCATATGCCACCTACCGGCTTGTGTTGTCCTCCTCATCTGAGTCAATAAAGCTGCTGGATTCAAGTTCACTGCTCAGTAGAGTAGATGTGCTGTCTGGAGGTAGTCCCAGCTCCCGCCGCCGGTCTCCTCTCGGGTGCCCATTGGTCCGGGCAGCTGTGGGGACCGTTGGGTGGGAACCTATTGTGGGACTTCAGGGGTCCCAGAATGAGGGTGGCCTGTGCATTTCAAAGCTTATGCAGTGACTCTGGGGCCATAGGGGCTAGGAGTACCAAGTTGGGAGCTCTACCCAAGGACCACTACTTGAAAGAATATGTCCAGGGGCTTGGAGTATACCAAAGAGATACCAAGGGAAGCCTGGCCTCCATATCTGGGCAGACACAGCCATAGTACCCTCATCGCGGTTTCGACGTCGGGCTCTCTCCCTCCGGTGACTGACCATAGACTCTGTGCCTGTCTCATTGTCCATTCCGTCCCGGCTACTGGCAACATTTGGACTGCATAGATAAGAAGCAGGTGGAATTGGGAAGACCAAGTTACTGGCAGCCATTACCTCAAATGATTCCTAGTCCCCAAACCCCCAGGGCAGGACCCTAGTTCTAGAAGGTACCTCCCACCCAACTTTAGGCCCCTCCTCTGCTGTCAGCTTCCCTCTTCCCAGGTGGGTAGGAAGTATCCAGCAATGGCAGATCTCTGCCCCTGCTAGGAGCCTTACTGGAAGGAGGGGGGCCTGGAGTCCCCAATGCCGCCCGTCCTCTCAAGGGGTGGGGGCAAGTCCGTGTGGCTGTCAGTGCCCTGGGACCCTGCATCCGAGTGAGCACCCTCAGCCAGGACCAGCTGTGAAGGAAGAGTGAGGTGTTGGATGGCCATAGGCTTCAAGACCACCCCCACAGGCACCCTACCACTGCCTACCTTTGTCCAGTTACTTTACTTCTCCCAGGAAGATCCCACCTGCATCATTCTGGTGGGGCCACCCATAGACTCACCCAGGAAACCACCCGGCCATTGAAGCAGGGCAACTTGGCATTGTCATCGAAGATCTCCTCCTTCACCACCCTACGGTCAAACAAAGCCTAGATGTTACCTCACCTGGATCCATGAAGGACACTAAAAGACATCTCCCACCCTTGGACCTAGCAATAGGTCCAATCACTCGGTGACAGATATTATCACTGAGTGTTTAACTAACACATTCTCTTCTTAAGGACTCTGCTGGTCTCCCCTGGTCCCAAACCCCTAACCCTTAGCACTGGGGTAGATAAATGTACAGCGTTCATAGAAGGACACCCTAGAACTCTTGTTCACTTCCAGAGTCAGCCTCTAGCCCTTGGTGAGTCAGACAAGGCTAAGGGTTCCTGGGAAAGTCCCTAATTCTTCAGCTTCCTTGGCCCTGGGATCAGACCTGTCTCTAGCTATGTATGTCTGCTCATTGGGACCCAAAAGCTCCCTCACCACAACATATGACACTTGAGACTCCTTTAGGAACTTTTCTCAGTCTCCAAATTTTAGAGAGAGTAGCTCTACCCATCCAGGTGCTTGGGACAGCCAATGGCTCTTCACTGCCCCTCACCCCAAACCCCACCATGTACCACAAAAGCTCCAATTTCAACTAGTTCCAGAAGGGCCTCCTAACCCTGCATTCAGACTGGGCTGCACAGGAACAGCATTTTGTGCACTCTGCTTATATCAGGCCCACTGACTCCTGTCTTTGTCTTCCCAGCACACACCCTCTGTGCCTCTCTGGAGCACTCATAAACCCTAGTCAATATGATGAGCATCTCATGGTGCTCCATGCCTTGGGCCCCTGAAGTTCCCCCCAGCCCAGAGAAGACCTGGACTGCCTGGTACCAGGTACAAGGACTGATAACCCCTTCTATAGATGTGAGGGGGCCAGAAGGATAATAGCTCTTGCTGCCCTCAAAGCCATCTATCTTTCCAGTTAGAAAGACAAAGTGGACCTCATGTACAAGATCAGTCCCAACTATCAGGGAGTTTGGCTGGCTTCTATCTGAGGACCTGGGAGGGCATTCAGGGACACAGCTAGCCAAGTCTTGGCTGTACCTACTGACCACAGCCATCTCTGTTTGTCTTCATGCTGCTTCCCTAATCAGATGGGCTAGAAAGGAGCCAAGCTCACTCAAGCAAGATACAAAGRGTCAGGGAATGAGAACTAGGAAGGAAGCCAGAAAGCCTGGGGTCGGTGTTCAAAAAGGCATGGACAACAGCCAGGACAGGTCTGAAGGGACAGCTGGGAATAGGGTTCCATCTACCTCCTCAGGCCCTAGATTCTCCACTCTCTCACCTTCACCCTAGCTCTTAGCTCCGCCTAGCATAGTGGGATTTTCCATACCTAAAACTTGAATTGAGTAGAGCTGGAAAACCAGGCTGGTCCTGGAAGTGCACCTGGCAGGAAGCAGGCTTGTGGCTTAATGGGCCCAATGCCAGGGGCAGGGCCACCTCTGCTTGCTGCTCCAGAACCACTGGGCAACAGTAGATTGCAGGAAGCCCTAGCAGAGCAACATCCCACCCTATCTAGGGAATAAGGCCTTTGTCCACCCACTTTCTAGAGACCTAGCGGCAGAGGCTGGACAGCCTGAAAGTGAAAGTGTATCCCAACCACTTTTCTGATCTTACTGCTTCTTCCAATGTGCCCATGAGGGATCAATGAAGTGGGACCCCAACAGTAGGATAGAATCACTTCTCAGGACTCCCTTAATATCTATTTCCACCAATTACAAGTTACAGCCCTGTGGCCTGCTTCATTTACAAGCCCGGGTCAAGGTAGCCATAAGAGAGGCTGTCATCACAGGAAGACCTGAGGCTGATCCATGGTGGGATGAAGTTTCTCTTGAGGATGACAGAGCTCTGCCTGTGGCAGCTGATACACCAGGGCCCACAAAAAGCCTATCTCTGAGTAACCTAACAACAAAAATCTGGACAGGAATCCTCGCCTTAGCCCCCAACCTCAACTCCAAGTGGACTCACCAAAAGCCTTTCCCATTGGCACACCCAAGCTCCAACTCTCCCTGACTCACCCATGGAGAAACATATGAACAATTCCTAGCACCCACAATAGGGCCTGCCTGGCTCCTCAAACAGGCACTGTGTCCTATCCACGGCAGCCAGAGCGTACTCAGTCAGATCCTTAAGGTAATATGGCCAGCTTGAGGTCTTTGTGCCTCCCAGTCCCTAGAAAGACACACCTCTATGGTTCAAAGGCCCTGCTTCTTAGCCCTCCCAACCTGAGCAGCCCAAGTCCTGCTTTCCACCTAGGGGTCAGGGCAAGAAGACAGGCCAAGGGGAAAGAACAGTACTGAGAGGATGGTGTTTGCCCCAGATCCTAGGGCTAACCCTGGCCCTTCTCCACCATTGGCTAGGCAAAGGGCAAACATTACAACACACATAGTAGAAGCAGGAATGGGTGCCACAGGTTGTGATGCTACCCACAGCTATGGGATAGCTAGCTGGGTACTCTATAACAAGAAGAGAATGAGGCACAACCAAACGTTCCTACTACCCTGAGCCTTGTATGTCTATCCTCTCAAGAGAAAAGCTGACCTTACTGTGTCTCCACTGACTCTGCACAGTGACTCAGGGCACTCCTGTGGGCATTTTGCCCC
Organism: Apodemus speciosus; assembly: GCA_002335545.1. Lineage (NCBI taxonomy): Eukaryota > Metazoa > Chordata > Mammalia > Rodentia > Muridae > Apodemus > Apodemus speciosus. The sequence goes on along the minus strand of BDUI01001607.1, from coordinate 94,805 downwards.
AGCCTTAAAATTCCTGGAGAGTTCATAGAGCTCTACCAGCCACCCCCAGTGATCCAGTCRCTCCCAGTGATCCACCTCAAGGAGAAATCTGCTCTAAGGTAAGGRCTCTATGGAGCCCTGCAWAGCTTGGCCAAAAAGGACCCAGGGTTTCAGGAGGTTACAGTAATACACAAACTACCTCTCTAGTGACCCAGCCCTGAGATAGCCCCATTCCAATTCTCACACAGGGCCAGAGACTGGCAGAACAAGTAGGTGCAGGTCATGGAGTATCTTGAGCTTCAAGAGGCTTCTGTATTGCTGGGCGGCGGTGGTGGCGCACGCCTTTAATCCCAGCACTTGGGAGGCAGAGGCAGGTGGATTTCTGAGTTCAAGGCCAGCCTAGTCTACAGAGTGAGTTCCAGGACAGCAGGGGCTACACAGAGAAGCCCTGTCTCGGAAAAACAAAACAAAACAAAACAAAACGAAAAGAGGTTTCTGTATGCTCCTAGGAGTGAGGGTCCAACTCCTACCAAGCATTGGTGTGAACCGAGCTCTTAGCCTAAGTAGCCCATGAACTTSAACTGGCAGGTATATGTAGGCCCCTGACCATAGCTGGCCACTCTTCTACCAACTCATCTCATGGGGCATTGAGCCCCAGAACATCGAGTCCTTCCCCACAGCTCAGGGAATGCATTATAATTACCTAGACTCTGATAATAAATACTAGGGAGGCATGTGAAACACAGAGAGGCTAAGTCACTGACCCTAGGCAGCTCGACCAGGGCACAGGGAGCCCTCAGAACATTTGCCAATGTGCAGAGGACCCCAGATCCCAGAGCTTCTAGCCCTTACCCTTGCCTGCCTCCCTCCAGCTCAGGTACCTCTTTCTCAGAGATGGGGCTGGAGCAACTGCCAGGCAGATGGACTCAGCATCACATCAGGCAAGCTGGTATCACATTCCTAGTAGCAGGGACCAAGAGACAAATGTACACCCTCCTCTATCATAGACTAGACCTTCCATTGTCAACAGACCAAACACCATACACCTCCACAGGGCCCACCAGAACCAGAAGTCCTGCTGCTACCAAGCCTTGGGGTCCAGGGTCAGAACAACCACAAGCTGCATGTAAGTGGGCAAAGAATAGACCTTTACCTTGTTGGCTGGAGAGACACACTGGGAATTGGTCCCAGTCCAGGGCAAACTCTGATCTTTACAAAGTAGCCAGCTTTGGTTTGGAGCTAGACTCACTAGGKTAYGCCTCACAGACTCTAGTCTGTAGCCACCCCTGAGGCCACTCGTCCAGCTCAGCCAACCTTGCTAAGCTTCCCTTCTCCCAACATGAAGCTACTTTCTCTTGGTATCCTTGCAGCTCTATAGGTAGAACTCAGGTAAGGAAAGGAAGGATGAAAAGAGGGCAGGGCTCCTTTTCTAGGCTCCCAGGTCCACTAGACCATCAGAGTACCAGGTCAGAGTCACAGTGAGGCCTACTGACAAGCTGCTTGTCTTTCTGTGTCATCCCTAGCCCAGACTCTACCTCTAAGTTGCTCTGCCTCCTAATTCTTCTACATACCCAGGACACCCAACTTATACCTCTGAGCTCTCTGCTAGCTCCAGACCCCATGTCCCAGACATTTTAAACCCACCCAAAGGAACTACTCCTGTTTCAAGACCTATATCTGTGATCCCATCTCCTTAGCTCGGACACCTGCAGGTCCTCCAAACCTGCCACAAGCACAGATAGTAGGGAATCTATGTGAGCTGATGCTACCTCTTCCTACCTAATATGGATATCAGAGTAGAGGGACAGGTACCCTCAGGAAACACCCAGAGTGTACAGCAGAAAGCAACCTACGGCTGCTCTTTATCACTTAAACACTAGGGTGTAACAAGCTTGTGAGAACATTTGTGACTTTGGTCACACACACACACACACACACACATACACAAAATGTAGCAATATTTGGATCCAGAGATACCCTGTCCCTGAGATTAGAGACCACAGAGGTGACCCAGTCAGGAGAATCAGTGAAGACCAACCTCCAGAGCAAGGCCCTCCAGCCTCTAGGCAAATGGGGGAGCACCAGCCTTCAAGTTGTGAGGGACACACTCTGCGTTTTCCCTGGTAGTTGGGTTACAAGGGCCAGGTGGGCAAGAGAGTTTAGTTATCCAAACCAGGTTCAGTCCTGTCTAGATAGATGCCCAGGGTCAGAAAGAGGTCTGAGCTTGACCTGACCCATGGGCTGCCCAGGGACCCTGAAACCATGGAATCCAAGAAATAGCCTCAATGTCAAAGCCCTGAGATGGAGTCACACACAAGGGCACCAAGCACACCTGCTCCACCCACAGGGCCTAAGCATGCTACCCTGCCTCCTCACCCCCCCCCCCAAACACTGCCAAGCCATGGACTCAAGTTTCTGTGGCTATGCCCTGTCAGGCCTCTGTTGCACTGCCAGTCCCTGGCTCACTGTCTCAAGAGGCCCAGCTTAGCTCAAAAAGGAAGTCCCTTCTTCTGAGACAGCCACCACAGCCATTCAGCTAGGAAACACACTACATTACAAATTGACTCAAGTCAGGAGATGACCTGAGCATCTCCCAGGAATGCAAATGTTGTGTAGTTCAGAAAGGTCAGAGGCACAGGAGCCAGGAACCAAGGGGGCAGGGTACACTGAGTGGAGCTTCTTGGTTTCCAGTGACCCTTGACCTCTGCCTTGCCACAGGGACTCTAGAGGGACCAAGAAGAGTCTGTTTTCAGGCTTCAAAACTTTTATAAGCTCCAGAAAACAGATGGGTGCCTATGACCCACCTATTCCACATTACCCCGTCTCAAGTGGAAGATCCACTGGGTGCTAGGAGCCACAAACCCCCAATCCTCCTCCTTGACCCCACCCCCGCATAAACTGCACACCTCCAGGGCAGTCCTGAGTCCCGGGTTTCCATCCATAAAGGAGGAATGCATCAGGCCCTGTGTTTAAGCAGAGAGAAGGGAGTTGGCTTTAAGAGTGGCCTTCGGCACCCAACTTGGACCAGCTGGGCACAGGAGCACCACTGGATGGTGGTCAGAAAGCCTGGGCCCTCACCTGTCCATCAGAAAGAACTGTCTGGCCTACCTAGAGGGTAATCAAGGACTGGGATCCGCGGCTTGCCACAAACAGGGTCACCGAGGCGCAGAGACTCTACCTACACCTGCTGTAAATGCGCAGCAGGGTTGCCGATGACGGGGGCGCTCTCTGACGTCCCCAGACCCGAAAGCCCAGCCGGCGCAGACAGGTGCCAGCTCGTGCCCGCGCGGGGGCCCGGCAGCCACCACACACGCGTGGGAGAGGGCCAGCACCCCAGCCCAGGCCGCGCGGCCCACTGACCCGAAGTCCTGGTCCATAGACTTGAAGAAGAATTTGTAGGCGTGCACCGGCCGGTTGCTGAGCACGTTCTTGAAGTCTGCCAGGGTGACGCGCTCGGGAGCTACAGGCAGCTTGACCAGGTACGGAGTCTCCTCCTCGTCCATGTGGTAAATGATTTTGGTCTCCGCCATGGCGCGGCAGGGGCGACGCGGAACCCGCGCAGCGTCAGGGCCCGGCTCACCTCTCGGACGCGGGGCGCCCTCCCAAACCGCCGGCCCGCGCCCCGCCCGGCCGCCCCGCGGCCCCTTTGCGCGTCAGCCCCTCCCGGTCCCGGCTCGCACCCGTTCCCCTCCTGTTGCCCCGCGGCCCGCGGCCGCCCATCCGCTGCGGCCCCGGAGCGGGCGCCAGGGAAAGCAGCTCAGAGGGCTACTGCGGCCCGCCGCCCCCTCGGGCTGTTCAAGAACCGCCTGGTGGGGTTGAGCGCACGGCCGCCGGAGGGCGCTTCAGGACCGGTGACGTCACTGGTCGCCCGCAGCGCGGGCGGGGCGGGACTGCGCAAGCGCAGAACGGGCCCGGCGGGGCTGGGCTACGGCTTGCGCACGGGCGGGGCAACCCGGGAGGGACTGGGCAGTCTTGGGAGGCCGGGCTAGTTGGGTCTCTCTAAGCGCTGTCTTCGGGTAGAGCTCTACGTTCCCTTAGCTAGGAGCCCTACCCAGTGCTTGCCCAGATTCTCAACAGGCTGCAGTCTTTGCGGCATTTGGGTCTGAGGTTTGTGGGAAGATGGGCACGCTGAGCCCTGGAAAGATCGCTCCCCTTGAGCCAATAAGATCTGCCAGGGAGCTAGGCTGGTCCTTATTCTCCTACCCAATCCCAGAACCTAGGGTGCCCAGACTGCGGAGACACTGTCCACTCAGCGGCTTCAGGCGCTCTACAAGAATTTGAAGATACCTATGCCTAACCCAAATWGGAGAACCTTACTCTGCCCCCACACTAATCCTGAGCTCAGTTCTTATGCCCACTGCCTTGCCCATCGGATCTCCAAGAAACTCAAGTAGTGACACTGATATCCAAGCAAGGCCCAGACTGCAATTGAAGCCAAAGGGATTTTCGCCCTGGACACTGTAGATCAAACCAGCCAGGTGTCCTCCGCAGACCAAGGAAGACCAGGTCGCCTCTCACTCCAGGGTGGCCTAAGACCATTAGAGGGAGCAATTCACTGGCCAGTAAGAAGAATGGGGGAAGGCATGTGATATTGATCAGTGATGGAGAAAAGGGTGCCTGTTGTGACCTTGGACCATCCCCAGACACGAAGCCAGCACAAGAAAAGATCCCACCACTTCCGAGGACCCAGAGGTAGGTATTGAATGCATACTAAAGGCCACTGAAGTCAGCCTAAGCAGAGTTCTCCCCCTTACTCCCACTGCTATCCTGGAATATCCTAGAAACTTATACTTCCTTTGCCAGTAGCTGGCCTTCCTTGAATCTCTAAAAAAGTAACCTGAAGAAATCAGGAAGGTGGGTCTGCCCAAGGGAGAAGGAGGACAGTCCCTTTTCTGAGTGCCCCTCAGGCCAGAAACAAGCTACTACTGGTCTTTTGGTCAGAAGCACTCAAATAAAGGGGTCCCCATAGCCCAGATGCCCTTGATTCCCACCTGACACACCAAATTATAGAAAGCGTTAGAAGCCAGGGGCTTGGTAGAAGTCATGGTACTGAACTGATGGGGCAGTTTGGGTCACCGTAGAAGAGACAGATGTGATGACAGAGCCTGTTTCTTTCCAGAAGTGGCCTTGTCCCGTAGCAATGTGACCTCTGATGAGACCAGAGGCCACTAGTGTGAGATGCATCCTCAAGCCACACTTCAACAGGTCACTCAGGTCCTGTGAGTAACTGCCATCCTTTCCTAACCTSACTAWTCTTGGACCAATGAGACGAGACGGTGCCTGCYGCCATGTCTGATGAGTTTGAACCCCAAGGACCCAAACAGTGCAGGCTGAAGGCTACTGGAGGAAGGRGAGAATGAATTCTTGCAAATCATCACCTGACCTCCACATGTATGCCATTCATTTATCTATGTTCACACACACACACACTGTTAATGAAAAACAATTAATAAATTTTTATTAATTAAAAATGTGATGTGGCCGGGCAGTGGTGATGCATGCCTTTAATCTCAGCACTTGGGAGGCAGAGGCAGGTGGAACTCCTGAGTTCGAGGCCAGCCTGGTCTACAGAGTGAGTTCCAGGACAGCCAGGGCTACACAGAGAAACYCTGTCTGGAAAAACAAAACAAACAAACAAAAAAAAGTGATGTGATGACATGTGCCTTTCATCCAATCCCGGGATGAAGGACAGAGGCAAGTGGATCTCTATGACTTCTAAGCCTAGCCAGAGCTATCTAGTAAGAACTTGCCTCAAAACAAAAATAATAAATAAATAATCTCTTTTGAAAATAAGGGGGTCAATAAAGGAGTTTGTTTCCSCGTAACCCATATCGTTTAAGGAGAGAATCAACTCCTGAACATTTTTTTTTTCGGTTTTTTTTTTTTTTTTTCAAGACAGTGTTTCTCTGTGTAGTTTTGGCTGTCCTGGAACTTGCTTTGTAGACCAGGCTGGCCTCGAACTAACCTTCATAATGCTGTGATGGGCATGTCCAGAAAGACACACACATATAAATAAGTTAATAAATACTTAAAAGGTGGGGGGTTGGGGGCTAAAAAAGGAGATGACTCAGTGGTTAAGAACACTGGCTTCTCTTCCAAAGGATTCAGGTTCAATTCTCAGCACCCATGTGGCTTGCTCACAAACCATCTGTAACTCCAGATCTAGGGAATTCAAAGCCTTCTTCTGTCCTCCATGAGGCMCTGCACACATGAGGGACATAGACATATAGGCAGGCAGAAACACTCATATACATAAATGATAAATTTTCAAAGGCTTTTTTATACATTTGGTTTATTTTTATTTTATGTGCACTGGTGTTTTGCTTACATGAATGTCTGTGTGAGGGTGTTGGATGTAACTCCTTGGAAGTTACAGACAGTTGTGAGCTGGGAATTGAACC
>BDUI01001607.1:53481-66686 GCA_002335545.1 Apodemus speciosus | reverse complement strand
TAGCGTCTTTTGAGGCCAGGCAATATACTGAGACCCTTGCTTATCTCTTAAAAGAACATGAAGCAGATTTGTGTTCACACACACCTTTAATCCCAGCACTCAGGAGGCAGAAGCAGGTTGATCTCTGAGTTCGAGGTCAACCACAGAGTGAGTTCCAGGACAGCCAGGGTTACACAGAGAAACCCTGTCTCAAAAAAAAAAAAAAAAAAAAAAAAAAAAAAAAAAAGAAAAGAAAAAAGATCATTGGTAAAAGATTGGGGGGGGGCATCTGTGTGTGTTGTTTTCTTTAGAGTACAAAGACAAATTTAAAAGTGTGAATGACCAAAGGCAGCCCCCATAATGGAGCCTTTCTGTTGCAGCGGTTGAGGAGCCCTGGTATTGGGCCACAGAAGCCAAACGCTGACTGGTTTATACCAGTCAGGGCACCTGCTTTACTTTAAGCCTGATGGTGGAGGGCTCGAGCTAGTATGTCTTATCCTAACGTAGTTAGCTGTGAAGCTTGTTGAACATTGTCCATTTTTAAATTTATTTTTAAATTTTTATTGTTTTTAAATTTACTAGATCTATTCATTGCATGTGTTTTGCTTCTATGTTGGTTGCTATCAACGGAGGCCTGAAAAGGCCATTGGATTCCCTGGAACAAGAGTTGTGAAACTTACAGTGCTAGGAACTAGGATCCTCTGGAAGAGAGACAACAAGCGTTCTCTCCAGCCCTTATTTTACATTATGATAAGCTTTTTTTTTTTTTCCCCCCTTTTTCAAGTAACCCAGTCAGTCTCAAATCCACTCTATAGCTCAGGCTAATCCTATACTATTGATATTCCTGCCTGTGCCTCCAAAGTGCTAGGATTATAACCATGTACCACCATACCTGGCTTATGCAGTGCTGAGAATCAAGCCCAGGGCTTTGTACAAGTCAAAGCAAGCATGCAACTATAGTTGAAAATTTAATAAAGCCATTGTATCTGACATAAACTCTAAGTGTTAGCATACCTAGACTTTGAAGTAATCTTTTATAAATAATCAGTGATTGTTATCTGAGATTTATGGAGTTGCTTTTCCTATGAGATTCAAAACCTTTGCATGACTTCAGTAACAAGACATTTCTCGCAAACCATGGCTGATAATGGTAATGTACTTCTTCAGACAACTCCCAGATCAAAGGATCTGGTATTGACTTGCTAAARATACTCTTTGTGTATCAATCAATAAACACACATATGCAGAGGCTGTTCCAGGGTTCAGCCCACAGAGGCTGACCGTCCTGCTCCTTCAAGGCTTCATTACATGTCTCTTTTCTCCCTTTAATCGTCCCATGTGAAATAATTTATCAGCATTTGGTGCCCAATGTATGGGGTTTGAAGAAAATAGGGGACCAGAATACTCCAGGACTGGAAGTAAAGCACAATCACAGGTAAGCAACACTCCAGGATTTGGTAGAAACATGGGCGAACTTCCCATCTCGGGAGTGGCCATGTGTAGTTGCTAAAATGTTTGTTAAAAGGAAATGGAGTAAAGTGAAAGAGAAACGGTTCGCGGAGCTTTCAGTGCTCAAATGGCATTGCTACTGGCTTTAGTCAACGCACGTTCAATTAAAATTGACAGTGTTGAAACAGGTGAGGTCATCAAAGAGGGGAAGCTATACCTAAAGATTTGGTCTTCATGTAAATTAATTTCCAGTGCTGTGGAGCCAGAGTGAAGAGTCAGAGAAGGTTCTATTAGATGTGGAACAAGGAAATGAAGAGAACACTCTGGCCAGGAGTCGTCAGTCAGCAGAGACGAATGTTGTCTAGAAGAAGATAGAAATGTTTCAGGGCTGGAGAGATCACTGTCCGCTTTTCAGGAGTCCTGAGTTCAATTCCCAGCAACCACACTGGTAGCTCACAAGCATCTATATGGGAAACTGATACCCTAACCCTGGTAAACAGGTGACATACACGCAGATGGAACACTCATATACACCAAAACAAAACAAAGTGTTGTCTCGGAGGAAGACGTGAAGGTCCAGAAGCTGGAGATGAGTCTCCTCCTTTGTTACACGAACACAGACTTAGAAAAGGGAAAAACTGAAACTGCACAATTGCAAAAATTACAGATGCAGGAAGAAAGGCTCCAGAGACTAGAATTAAAGGAAAAAGGATCTTCCTGGCAGAATTTTTTAATCAGGGCTCTATAGAGGCTCCTTATGAAGGAACTGAGGAATAGTTTCCTAACATCAAACACCGCCTCAGGTGTTTCCAATCAGTATGCAGCAAATGCCTACAAATAACCAATATCCTCAGATTAGTTCAGCTTAGTTGGAAACGTACAGAAATGACAGATCTGAGGTGATTTAAGGAGTCACTGGTGGCATACGAAAGGCATTCATCCTATGTAAGAGATTTGTTTTGTAACAAAAGATTGGAAGGAAGGAATGGCAGCTAGAACTCAAGGCTCTCTGGCTGTGAGCTGCCTATCAAGCCCTTTCTGCCCAGAGCCCACCATCACAGAGCGTAGAGTATGATAGGAGAGGGTTGACTATTGCAGCATGACTTGCTAACACACCTATACCAAAACTTAGAATTTTCTTGTGATGTTTGATTTTTGTTTAATTTTATTTTTCCCTCATAGCAGGAATAACTAATAACTCACTATCAATGATTCCTTCAAGGGAAAAAAACAATATAGAAACAATCAAAACCAGGGTATAGTACTAATCCAACACTTAAATTTCCACAGGTTATTAGTCATTCATTACATGATGGCTGTGTAATTAATACTTTTTTTTTTNCTGAAACTGCACAATTGCAAAAATTACAGATGCAGGAAGAAAGGCTCCAGAGACTAGAATTAAAGGAAAAAGGATCTTCCTGGCAGAATTTTTTAATCAGGGCTCTATAGAGGCTCCTTATGAAGGAACTGAGGAATAGTTTCCTAACATCAAACACCGCCTCAGGTGTTTCCAATCAGTATGCAGCAAATGCCTACAAATAACCAATATCCTCAGATTAGTTCAGCTTAGTTGGAAACGTACAGAAATGACAGATCTGAGGTGATTTAAGGAGTCACTGGTGGCATACGAAAGGCATTCATCCTATGTAAGAGATTTGTTTTGTAACAAAAGATTGGAAGGAAGGAATGGCAGCTAGAACTCAAGGCTCTCTGGCTGTGAGCTGCCTATCAAGCCCTTTCTGCCCAGAGCCCACCATCACAGAGCGTAGAGTATGATAGGAGAGGGTTGACTATTGCAGCATGACTTGCTAACACACCTATACCAAAACTTAGAATTTTCTTGTGATGTTTGATTTTTGTTTAATTTTATTTTTCCCTCATAGCAGGAATAACTAATAACTCACTATCAATGATTCCTTCAAGGGAAAAAAACAATATAGAAACAATCAAAACCAGGGTATAGTACTAATCCAACACTTAAATTTCCACAGGTTATTAGTCATTCATTACATGATGGCTGTGTAATTAATACTTTTTTTTTTCCGAGACAGGGTTTCTCTGTGTGGCCCTGGCTGTCCTGGAACTCACTCTGCAGACCAGGCTGGCCTCGAACTCAGAAATCTGCCTGCCTCTGCCTCCCAAGTGCTGAGATTACAGGCGTGTGCCACCACTACCTGGCATGTCTAATTAATACTTAATTGAATGTTTAATTTTCGTAGTAAATAAACTGAAAGAGCAAAATTTGTAATTTTGAACTATATCATCTTATCTGTTTATATACTGAGGATTTGTCTCTGTTCTTTGGGTTGTTTTCTGGAAACTCTTGGTTAAATTCTATAAAAATCTAACACCTGGAATAGAATAGTTTATTAGCTTATTAAATAGTGTGGCTACTAAGATGATAGCTCAGAGAAATAATCTCTTACTGACAAAAAGTCTACATTGATTTTTTTTTTTTTACAAAGATTACTTCAAAGCCTTAGGTGCACCATCACTCAGGGTTAGGGTTAGGGAGTTTATGCCAGGTACAATGGCTCTATTAAATTTCCCACTACATTCAACTAAGCTGCATTCCTCAACCACATTTTTTATTTATTTGAGACAGGGTCTCCCTATGTACTAGCCTGGAACTCACTATAGAGACCAGGTTGGCCTCAAACTGCCTTAAGTCTCCTRAGTGCTGGGATTAAAGGCTTGTCTCCATCAYAGTTAGCAATTCATTTTTAAAATTTAATAGTTAAGGGAAATATTCTAATACAAAACATACTGTTTATGTGTCATGGTTTTTTAAATTTATTTTTACTATTTTCTATGTTCTCAACATTACTGGAGTACTATACACAATGAAGAAAAAACTATATAGTGCCTCCTGCATCAAATAAAACTGACCAGTGAACAACAGTATCACTGTGCCTGAACCACAGGGTTCTTGATGCAGAGTATATAGACAAGGCAAAACATCCAGTGGCTTCTGTACCCTGTGCTACATGGATCCCTTTAGAGCAGTAGTCAACAACCTTCTTTTTTTTGTTTTTGTTTTGTTTTGAGACAGGGTTCCTCTGTGTAGTTCTGGCTGTCCTGGAACTCACTCTGTAGACCAGGCTGGCCTCGAACTCAGAAATCCGCCTGCCTCTGCCTCCCAAATGCTGGGATTACAGGCRTGCGCTACCACYGCCCRGCGGTCCACAACAACCTTCTTAAAGCTCTGACTCTTTAACACAGATCCTCATATTGTAGTGACCCCCAACCATAAAAAATTATGTTCATTGCTACTTCATAACTTTAACTTTGCTAGTTGTGAGCTATAACTTAAGCATCTATTTTCCGAAGATCTTCTGTGACTCATGTGAAAATGTCATTCAACCCCAAAGTTAAAAACTACTGCCTTAGAGGGAAGGAAAGGTTGATCTCACCCTAAGACAGGGGCTACCATGATAAACTGTTTTCTCTCAGCAGGGCCCACAAATGAGATGTATTGGTCTCAGTGGTCCCCATGACCTGGGAACCACTGCAGTTGAGCTGACTCACCTCTTACTCCTTTGTGTAGGGACAGGGAACCATGAAGTTGGCCTGAGCAGGATGTGACTAGCTCCAGCATGGTTGCTCAGACAAAATATAGGCAGGCTACATGTGTGCTCTGACTGGRGTAGGGGAACAGGCCTATACTTGTTTCTAGATGCTGGTCTAAGGAAGTGACCAAACCTGGCAAAAGGGCCATTCCTTTTTGACAAGAAATACCCATTCAAAGAATAGCTTACTCGACTCATCTATTCTACTGTCCTCAGGGGTTCAGATCCTAGTTCTGAACCCAGGAGCTCTATGCTTGGCTATCCCTGTGCCTAAATACAACTGTTGAGTTATAATAATAAAGCCATGACCCTTAGGCTGGAGCCCTTTAGCTGCACATTGATAACATATCTTTCTTCCTTTCTTCTCTAAGGACAGACGGTTTCAAGATGGCAGAGCTCAGTACAAAATCCAACACTTTAATGGGAACAGGGAGCAAGGACCAGGGAATATACAGCTCATATGGCCCCTAGAACAGCTAAGCTGGCAGTGCACAGTTGCACACAAATAGTCCCACCAGGCCTGAGTCCCACAGCCAAGTCCCAGGCACACASACAAGGAATCAACCAGAATGACAACCCACAAAGTCTTACATAACAAGTGTCCTGAGAATTGTTTATTCAACCACGTAAAATTTCTCGAGCTGGTGGCCTGCACTCAGCATTGCACAGATAAAAATATATGACTTTCAACACAGACCTAAATACCTTCACATTTTAAAAATCTCAATTTTCTATACAAGTGTTAAGCTAACAGAATCAAAATTCTGAGTTCTCATACATAGCTTTTACTTGTATTAAACATGTTTATTTACAACGTGAATAGAGAACAAAGGGGCTATTAAGGCCATTTTCTCATTGTGAACCACTGCAAAATATGTACACAAGTACAACCTAATATAGGCAAAGATTTGAAAAATCATCTTTCTTGGCTTAACGTAATTGAGTATCAGTTTAGGAGTGAAGAGACAGCTTGTCAATAGCACCAAGCCACGCCAATGGGGACGTGTGCCTTTGCTGTTCCATCCAGCTACCTGAAGGTCTGCGGTTGAGGTGGACCATTAACTGGGACAGTTGTGTAGCACTCCCAGGCCAGCCTGAAGGGCACCTTGCCCACTGTCTCATCAATCAAATTCACCTCAAGGTCCAATCAAAAACACTTTCAAAAACCATCATGCTAAAGGCCACTGAAGCCAAGGTGTGCCCACAGGGAGGGACCAAGGGCAGCCACCAGGGAACCTATCTCACCTCCGATGCCTGCTGTGTCCAGGGTGGTCCCTCTCATAGCGATGGCCTGTGCGCTCATATGACCTTGAGCGCTCCCGTCTTTGATCTCTATAGTAGTGACTTTTCTTCTTGTATTTTCCAGAACTGTCTGTCCGCTCTCGTGACCGGCTTCGGGAACGAGAGGAGCTCCGACTACGAGACTTGTGTGGCTTCTGAGTGAGGTACTTGCAGTCTTTGGATTTCCGGGAGCCCCTCACTTCTGAGCCTTTGTAGGGAGCACCACGGTGTACCTGCCTTGGAGGAGAGTCACTGCGGCTCCGAGAACGACTCTGTGACTTGGACCCACCTGAGGTAGAGCCACTCTCACTTTTCCTGTGGAGAGGAAAATATCCTTGTGACCAAAACTATAGCCACCTGTCCTAGCCAAGCCCTAGCAAAGCAGAGGAGCTGGCAAGGAGCCCCCTTTGAATCCATTCTATAGACCAGGCTGGCCTCAAACTCAAGAGATCTGACTGCCTCTACTTCCTAAGTACTGGGACTAAATGTGTAGGCCACTATCACCGGACGGCAAAGAGTTCAAAGGATGAAGAACCAATCAGGTTAAGAGCCACCATCCCCCCTGGGTGTGGTAGTGCACATCTTTAATCCAAGCATATGGGAGACAGAGGGAGGTAGATCTCTGAGTTCAAGGCCAGTCTGCCCTACAGAATGAGTTTGACGGCAGCCAGGGCTAGAATACAGAAAAGAAACCCTGTCTCAAAAACAAAGGGAAAAACATAAAATTAAAAACTCAGGGCTAGGGCTGGAGAGATGGCTCAGTGGTTGAGAACACCGGCTGCTCTTCCTAAGGTCCTGAATTCAATTCCCAGCAACCACATGGTGGCTCAAAACTATCTGTAACAGGATCTGATGCCTTTTCTGGTGTGTTTGAAGACAGCTACAGTGTACTTATATACATAAAATTTAAAAAAAAAATCTTTAAAAACAAAAAACAAAAAAAACCCAGGGTTATAGAGATAGCTCAGTGGCTAAGAATATTGACTGTTCTTTCAAAGGACCCAGGTTCAATCAATTCCCAGCACCTACATGGCAGCTCAAAACTRTCTTGTAACTCCTGTTTCAGGGAATCTGACACCCTCACAGACGTACATACAGGTAAAACACCAATGCACATAAAATAAAAATAAATTATTAAACAAAGAGGTAAAGAATTCAATGTCAGGCTGGTCTACAGAGTRAGTTCCAAGAAAGCCAGAGCTACAGAGAAACCCTGTCTCTTCAAAACAATCAATCAAACAAATGAACAGGAGTCAAGTGTTTCTGCCATCCCAAGAGACATCTACGTCCTCTCCTATTAGCCGAGAAAGCATGAGGTTAGGGTTTTATAAGTAAATCCCACACACACACCTTCTCTTCGGAGAAGCAGACCGTGACGGGGACCTTGAGCAGCTCTGCTCTCGACTCCTGCTTTGACTCCGACTCTCCTGCCCTTTTAGCAAGCTGCAAACAGGAGCAGAGCAGTTACAGACCTGGAGCATCTTCAGCTTTCAATGTCTATCTAGGCAACAATGAGCATCTTACCCATTTACAGGGCTGTCACCCTTGGCTTTCTTTGGGCCTTCCATTTTCCGTTTGGCATTCTTTACAGAGAGTGGGGAAGACTTGCTTCCTTTACCTTCTTTGGGGGATTCTACTGAAGCAAGACATTAAAAACCATAATCAGAAATTTCTTCAATACAAAACACACTAGCATTGTAAGACRACCCTGGGACAAGAATAAAAATATATGAGACTCAGACAGGTCTTTTGTTCAGAYCAATTTTCCTCAGAGCCCAGTGAATAAGTATCATATTCTGTATTCTAATAACATAATCATAGAGTCTAAGTTTAAAAACTTAATCAATTAACAAGTCAACTTGGTAAATGAGATTTAAAAAAAAAAATGAAACAAACCAGCATTTTAGAATGGCAGTCCATATTAATATAAAGACAAAACCTTTATGGCCTCCCTGACTTATTTTAAGAATTACCAACTGGTTGCTAGAGATTCAAGTACCAGCATACTATTGAGGTAAGCTTCAGGCTCAATTCCAAGAAAGTTGAAGCACATACCCCGATAACTAAGTTAGACGATTACAAACTGTTATYCCTTTGTGGGGAATAAACTCTGGACACTCACCCAGCTTGGGAGCAGGTGAGAACCCTGCAGCATTGTCCAGACCTGGAGCATTCCCTGGGAGCAGACCCTTTGCTCGTGCCTTTGCTTCTTCGATGGCATGCTTTCTCTTTTCCACTTCGTTCTCCAGATGTGTCAAATCAACCTGAAAAACCAGAATCATTCATTCAGAACNAAAAAAAAAAATGAAACAAACCAGCATTTTAGAATGGCAGTCCATATTAATATAAAGACAAAACCTTTATGGCCTCCCTGACTTATTTTAAGAATTACCAACTGGTTGCTAGAGATTCAAGTACCAGCATACTATTGAGGTAAGCTTCAGGCTCAATTCCAAGAAAGTTGAAGCACATACCCCGATAACTAAGTTAGACGATTACAAACTGTTATYCCTTTGTGGGGAATAAACTCTGGACACTCACCCAGCTTGGGAGCAGGTGAGAACCCTGCAGCATTGTCCAGACCTGGAGCATTCCCTGGGAGCAGACCCTTTGCTCGTGCCTTTGCTTCTTCGATGGCATGCTTTCTCTTTTCCACTTCGTTCTCCAGATGTGTCAAATCAACCTGAAAAACCAGAATCATTCATTCAGAACYAGATGCTTCTGTCTAAACACAAGTACATAATAAACACAAAAACATACAGAGGAACCTTTTTCCGTGTATAAAGCTGTAAGATTTTAAAGCAAATTTCTTGAATTTCTTCTTCAGTTGCTCCAAACAAAAGAAACCAATGTGGACGATTGGGTAAAGGGATCTGCGAACACAAAATATTATCATGTCACTTTACTTAAAAACTTCAAGGCCAGGTGTAGTGGTACACACCTTTTAATCTCAGCACTCAGAAAGCAGAAGCAGGTTGATCTTTCTGAGTCTGAGTACAGTCARATCTATATAATAGAACCCTTTCTCAAGAAAATAYTACTACTACTACCACCACCAACAAAACACTTCAAGGCCAATAGATTCTTAGTGTAACACCTGAAAATGGCCTGCCAGTTACAAAGAAACTCTGTTGTGAATGAATCTAGTTTGACAAATATATTAACATTTCCTACAGGCTGGAAAAATATCTAGAATCTAGACTAAAACCCAGAGATCCACATACTTACCTCCAGTGTCCGGGCAGCAAGGTAAATACAGGCACAAGCAATGCTTTCAGGCTGGAACCGCACAAAGACATCTGTGCGAAGGCTGTCATTCATGTAGTTCCTGAAACCGAAACCAGGAAAACTGTAATGCACTGACATCTGTGCTACCACCAGTCATCAAATGTTGTTATTCCTAAGGGTTCTACACTAGGACTGTGCTGGGCACTCTGGGAATCCCCATAGAGAACAGGGGACATTCTGAATACACAAAAATAAATCACTGGGGGGGGGGGTAAAAGCTGGCTGAATGTCAGACAATGTTGCTATGAACGAGAACCGACTTTAACTTTACTTTTCCTTCTCTATGACCTGCTATCATGCAAAGCACAATGCTTAGAAAGAAAATGCTACTTAGTAGTTAAAATGTAGTTGATTAAAGAAATCTAAATGTTCAAAATCCATAGTGCAGAGAAACATGCAAACTCAAATGAGAAGGCTGAGTATGAAGCCTCCCAACTGAGACAAGCTGTCCTCCTGTGTTCCTTTTCTTCAGGCAGCATTTGACGCCCGGTCCTTCTCCAGATGACTGAGCCGCAGCTCCAGGGAGGGAGTCCACTTGGAAAAGGGAAAGGCCCTTGGGTGCAGTTCAGACGCACGGGCACATCATGTGCAGAGGAGGTCAACACCCAAGGGAATCCTCTTCTCGGGCTTATCAAAGAACGAAACTGTCCCATTTCAACAAGGAGTCTTAAAATGAACATTCATAAAAATCAGACAGAAGCAACAAAACACTGAAAGTGGCATCAAACTAAGTACACTTAAAAATGCTATAATACTTTAGATGATATGTAAGTACAAAACTTCACATTTTTAGCAAAGTTAAAGGTCATTTAAAATTGACTACATCTTTAATATATTTAATTTTTATRGGCTAAAACCAAAAGGTATACTAGCTTTATCAACAATGCAAAAACATTTCATGAGAAAACACATCATGAGGTTATATACACTGCCCAACACATCCAATGGTACAGCATACCCTAATGTCAGGCTGTACCACRTGAGATTTAAAACAGCTCCCACCCAGTATCTTGGCCCTAAAACCTCAGAGAAGGCAACATTCAAACCCATTCTGACATTCTAAATAATGYATTCTATAGATGCCTRTAAGAGGCAGTGGGCCCAGGAAGCAACACCTCTACACTTAGAGGGAAGCCAGAATAGTAGTGGCACTACCCATCTCCCAGAAGCCATTCTGTAGCTAAACAGTTTAAACATTCACAAATAGAAATAAAACCATCAATAACTTTACTACTAATAAGGAAATCTTAGTATTCAAGTATATTAATTCATTAACTTTGTTCTAAAAACAAGTGAAATCCTTCCTGGTAATTAAAACTTAATGCTACATTTGAAATAAATTACAATATTTTAACTTAAAGATGCACACCTTTACTGAAATGAGTCCCACTTAAGCTGCTGAAAAGAGCAACTTTAGGGCTTGGGAGAAATGATGATAGGATCCAGTAACAGCCTGAATTGCCACCATGCCAATTTTGTTGCTTCAGTTTTTATCGCTTTCTATACATTTTTTTTTTTTTAAAGAAAGGTACTGCATCTTTATTGCACAGGTACAGC
This sequence comes from Apodemus speciosus, assembly GCA_002335545.1. Lineage (NCBI taxonomy): Eukaryota > Metazoa > Chordata > Mammalia > Rodentia > Muridae > Apodemus > Apodemus speciosus. The sequence continues at coordinate 55,560 of BDUI01001607.1, read as the reverse complement.
AGTTTTAAAAGAACAAAATTCAAGTCAAGACAGTTATCAATTCTAATTGATACAATTACCAAGCATGACAGGATTAACAAGAAGCACAATCGTCAGAGAACCACAAGCAGCAGTCGGCCATGACTATACTATTGGGTACGCATACCACCAGTCTAGAGCCAGCCTTCGGTGGAGAGCCTGCACTGGATTGGCTGAAGACGGCCGCTGTCCCTGCACCAAAGCGCTTGGACAGCAGAGGAGAAGTCTTAGTCACTTACCCTCAGAGGCTACCCTTTGATTGAAAGAGTACAGAAAAGAAAAGTCAAAACAGGTTCTCTATAAAGCATGTCATAGCACCAGACAATTCAGTCAGCAATATGACCCCTACAGACTTAACTGTGGGGAAAATATACCCCACTACCAAACTGTAACTTAAGGCTTCATAGCATATGCCTGCTAAAACCAACCCAGGACTGCAGCAAATCCCCATCTTCCCTTCCCTCAAGGGATACATTCCCTGGAAACAATACCAGTGATTCTGTGGTTTGAACTACCACCTATAACATTTATATGCCCAGCTGACAAACCCCAGAGGGAAGCCCATTGACTACTCTCTCAGGGTGGGACAGTTGGAAATATACGGGCCACCTACCGTTAAGCCTGTCCCTGTCAATTTGGGGGAGGCTGATAGGTAATTATAGGGCAGATCACTAGGCACTGGGAAAATTCCAGCCCATAACCAAGTCATGGGATGACAACCCACTGCCCAAGTGCCTCAAATAAAATAATCCTCAACTGCCCTTGCTGGTCTCATGAAACAAGGAAAATCAACTCACCATGCAGTCTGGACCAGGTGTTGATTACGCTCACATTCTAATACCTGAAGGTACATAACGATTATCTGGAAGATATGGGTCAGGCAGTTATTACCAAAAACTTCAGGAGCAAGGAACTCAGATCTTGGTGTCCATGCAGCAAAAGAACCTCAAGCTATATCCCAGGAGTTCCTGGGGACATCCGGCAGACAGCTCAACTTTTGTGATGTGCTTGCTACCTGCTTTTATAATGGGCAGAGTGCAACCAAGTGAAAACCAAGCTGCACCCCCGTGGTATTGAAGGCCTTGTTTCCCATGTGACTCATTTTCATTCTTGTTGACAACACCTTTTCCACCAATGAGATTAGCCTGCCCTATACATCCCTATACCCCAGCAGTCAAGATGTACAAAATATGAAAATAATATTCAACAAATTAAGAAAAGCACATAAAATATTTAGTGGACAATTTATAAGAATTTAATCCCAGAAATTTAAATACGCAAGAAAAAATAGCAAGGCTATAGAAATAACATGAACATTTGGTCTGTAGAGGAAGGGTCTTACTATGTATATAGCTCTGGCTGGCCTAGAGCTCAAAATGGAGACAAGGTTGATTTAGAACTCAGATCTGTTTTACTTTTGCTTCCAAAGTGCTAGGATTAAATATGTGTACCACCTCACCCAGCTACRCCTGAACTTTTAAAGAAGATTTTAGTTTAGCTAAACTAGATGAGACACCCATGAAATAGTACAATAAACTCACTTCTACCCAGCATGTGCTTAAAAGAATTCAGAATTCTTCCTGTTCTACTACAGAACATATTAAACCCATTACTAAAGTACAGTCAAGAGTTGGACTATGTTCTTACAGGCTCAGTCAGTAAAGTGCTTGCCTTGTAATTCCCAGAATCCATATTAAAATGCTGGGTGTGGTAGCTCACACTTTTTTGTTTTGTTTTTTCTTTTTTTGTTTTTTTCTGAGACAGGGTTTCTCTGTATAGCCCTGGCTGTCCTGGAACTCACTCTGTAGACCAGGCTGGCCTCAAGCTCACAGAGATCCACCTGCTTCTGCCTTCCAAGTACTGGGATTAAAGTTGAGTGTCACAACACCCAGCAGTGACTCACCAATTTTGTTTTTGTTTAAATATTTATTCTTATTTTATGTGCATTGGTGTTTTGCCTGTATGCTAGTCTGTAGGGTGTCAGATTCCCTGGCCCTGGAGTTGCAGACAATGAGCTGACATGTGGGTGCTGGGAATTTGAACCTTGATCCTCTAAAAGAG
>BDUI01001606.1:149820-167401 GCA_002335545.1 Apodemus speciosus | reverse complement strand
TCATGAAAGGTGGTAAACTGTGAATGAAGCTCACTGCAGAAATACCATATGAAAACGTTACACTACAATGTAGTTCTGACATAAGGTAAAGACAGTAAGGCAAGAAGAGTAAGGGATGTGATTTTCCCCCACTGCCCTGTATTTAATTGTCATGTAAATGACTTAGAGAATCAGCCTAGGGAATATTTCCACATCAAGACTAGAAGGATATGCCAAGATTTGGTGAAGTAGTGCCTCTTTTAACCTTAATGGAGTCTTGTTTCTCCTGTATGTAAGTCTGTAGTGATCATGGACAAGGACACAACTTCTTTTGTATGTTTTGGATGAAGGTTAGGGAATCTGTGCTGTACACCTTTGCTTCATGCTAAATCACAAGCACACTTTGAAAAGTATACAGAGAAATAATAAAGTACTAGCTAACACTGGACCTTCAACCCTACACACACATACACTCACCACACACACACATACTACACACACACACACACACACACACACACACACACACAATATATTGTGGCTTAGGAGAGTAGCATGGCGTTTGTCTTTTGATTGACCACGTGAGAACTTTAATCAACTGTAGTTGGTCTGGAAACAGAGTAACAAGGTAGGGAACATGCAAATAGTGTTTTCTTTCCTTCCCTTTAAAACTTAACTTTCCCTTTAGATTGGTTAGACTGGATCACATAGTTACATGAGTTTGCTCAGAAAGCTAGATACTGACCCAGCAGTGCTGTGGGCGTTAAATTAAGTTACAAGATTTGGAACAGGGTGGAACGCCTGCATGGTAAGCCTTGCTTCACTTTGCCTTTATTCACTTATTTTGTGTTTTTGTTTGCTTTTATTTTACTAGTGACTAAGTCCAGGGCATCATGTGTGCTGCATAGGCGGTCTATCACAGACTAGCCTCCCTAGGTCCTTTATTATCCATTAGCTGTGTAAGTGGTCTATCACAGACTAGCCTCCCTAGGTCCTTTATTATCCATTAGCTGCATAAGCGGTCTATCACAGACTAGTCTCCCTAGGTCCTTTATTATCCATTAGCTGTGTAAGTGGTCTATCACAGACTAGCCTCCCTAGGTCCTTTATTATCCATTAGCTGTGTAAGTGGTCTATCACAGACAGGCTTCCCTGTAAGTATTTACTTACATTAATTAGTATTGCTTCATGTGCATACAATTTTCTGTGTGATGTTTTAGGAATAAACTGATACTAACGTCCTGTGTCTTCCTCCACCCAGTCTCTGCTTCAGCATTGTAGTTGTCATACCTTTTGCATGTAATAGTTTTTCCTTCTATAAAACATGCTGTCTTCTTATTATTATCTGAATAGTGGAATTTTCATGATAATGATCTTTGGCTTGAACATTTTTTCATTGCTTGTATTAGGTGCTTTCATGACAAAAGGCCTTTCATTGTGAAAATTCATGTCAAAAAGTTTCTTAGAATGTTCCTTACTATTTCTGTTCTCTTTTCTTCTCTGGAACTGCTGCGAGTCTGAATTTAAGCCTGATATCCTGAAGATTTTTTTTTTAAAAAAATGCATCCACTGGGCATTATAACCAGCCTACAGCATGACTAAAAAAAAAAAAAAAAAAAGATACATTTACTTGTAGAAGTCTCAGTTTGGTATATAACCTAGAGGAAGAAACATTTATTCTCCCAGATCCATGCAGATTTGGCATTTGTATTAGTTGCATCATAGTTGCCATGAATAGTACCTGACAAAAACAGCGAAAGAAAGGAAGGTTTTACCTTGACTCACAGTATCGGCATAGACATCATGACCACTGAAGTATGAGGTAGTTGGTCACATGGCATCCACAGACAGACAGACAGACAGACAGACAGACAGACAGACAGACAGACAGACACACACACACACACACACACACACACACACACATGAAATATCCTCATTAGCCTTATTTGTTTGAATGATTGGTCCGCAGCTAGAAGCATTGTTTGGGATAGATGCTATTGCCTTGCTGAGGTAGTGTGTCTACTGGACAGGTTTTGAGATTCATAATCTAGCCTTCCTTCCCATTCTCTCTACTTCCTCTAAGCATATGAAATGTGATCACTTTGCTTCCTGCCAGACTAGTTTGGTGCTCCTGCTACTTGCCTTTCCCACAGCAGTGGACTGGAACTTGAAGCCCAAATAAACCCTGTTTGCCTCTAAGTTGCTTTTTGTCAGTGTCGTATCTGTCTTAGTTAAGGTTTTGTTTGATGTCTGAAGAGACATCATTAGCATAGCAACTCTTCTAAAGGAAACATTTAATTTGGGATGGTTTACTGGTCCGAGGATTAGGTCATTGCTGTCACAGTAGGAAGCATGGTGGCATGCAGACATGATGCTGGCTAGGAGCGATCCACTCCACAGGCATCAGGAAGAGAACCCTGGGCCAGCGGGCCTGGCTTGAGCCTCTGAGACCTCAAAGTCCACCCTGTAATGATACACTTCCTCCAACAAAGCCACACTTTCTCCAGCAAGCCAACACCTCCTAATAGTGCATCTCTAAGAGCCCGTTGAGCCATTTTCATTCAAAAAGCCACACTGGAATAGCACCAGGCAAGCAGCTCATACACAGACTCTAGAATGATTAAGCTGAGCTAACTTACCTTCTCTACCAACGTTTCTTTTTAAGGTAAGATAGTTTTAAAAATTAGTGATGAACAAGACATGGTAGACTACATCGTAATCCTGTATAGTTATACAGAAAAGTATCTCATCCTCTGAACCTTCGTTCATGTCATTTTCCAGGGTGTTATCTGTTGCAGGATCTCATCCTCAGGGCTGTTTTTTTTTTTACCTTGGAGCTTTTCTTCTTATTGTGGCATAGTCTATGAGAGGCCACATGGATGGCAGAATCAACTATGGCTGGATGTTTTGCTGCAATCTTCCCTGAATGGCAGTTTTAGTTTTCAGAGTCACTTCTAAGTTTTCTGAGCTTTAATTTTGGGTACTATTTGCATATGAAAGTTAATGCAAATAAAYTTTAATGCAAATAAAGCCCATTGCTTGTCACCTCATGAAAGTTGACAATGATTGTTGCCAAAGTATCCTATATTATATGCCTCAGACTTTGCCCCTGAACAGACAAATCCCATGCTGTACCATTTATCCATAAGGACTAATGACTAGAAATTTAAGTTATAATAGCATTTGTAAGTATAAACAGAGGATTTTTTTTTACAATAGCAGGTACAAAATGTGTATATTTATTTTTCATCACTAAGTATATGATAAAGTGACTTTCTTTGTATATATATTTAGTTTCCCAGCATTAATATTTAATCAAATGCTTTTATGTTTTTTTTTTAAGTTTGAGATAGATGTACATGTAAAATTATGTATTGAAACTGCTCACCACCTGGCTCATAATAGCCATCAATTTAGTAATTCTGTCAGCAAGTGACTCCTTTTATCCCTAATTAGTTACCTCTGCATCTCTTTGATCATATAGTCTTGACATTAAAAAATTAAGCTAGCAAAGATTTATTTTTGCTCAAAGTTTTGAATGTTTTCAACCTGTCATGGCAGAGAAAGCATACAGAGCAGCCCAGTTCACAGCACACAAACATGGAGACAGTGCACTGTGAAACAGCCATGAGGGAACCTTCTGTGTGTGATGCCACAAACATACACTTACCTGACCTCATGAAGATTCCTTGGGTTCCTTAAAGATTACCACCAACTTGGGAAGATGTCTTCAGAATAGAAGCATATGGGTGATAGTTCACATTGAAACAATGACAGTTTCTGTTTTTCTCTCTTTTACATAACGTGCAGCATGTTAATTATCCTTGACATGCTAAAGAATAGTACATTTTCTAAAGGTGATCATTATGGCAACGGACATAGGTCTGTGTGAATAATTGTTTTTTTTTTCTATTTTATTTATTTGATGATGCTGGAGATCATACCCAGGACCTTGAACAGGCAAATTATATCTTCTATTATAATTTGTGCCTCCAGCCCTAAGTGTTTAATGTTTTTTAAAACTATTGTACCATTATTCTTTTGCTTTTTTTTTACTTCATTGATATAATATCAAGATTTCTGTTTCATCTTCCATTTGGAAGTATAATAAATATATCAATCTGGCCATTGTTCATTTAAATACTTTATTCATAGAATACTTACTAGGGGCAAGTATGGTAATATACATCTGTCATCTCAGCTTTGGGAAGGCAGAGGCAAGAAGATCATCAACAGTCTGGGCAATATAGTGACTCCGTTCAGCTTGAGCTGTATGGCAAGGTCCTGTCTCAAAAGTAAATAAATTTGAAAAATATAAATATGTACTAGGGATTTAGTGATAAATGAAATAAAATGCGTATATGTTCTTAGTTTATAATATGGTGAAAACACAAAATGTAACATGCTAAAATGACATGATGGGAAAAATAGAATGTATCATGGGACCACACAGGAAAGACATATACCCCAGATACCACACCTGGACATGTGTCTTCCTAGAAGAAGTAGCCTTAAGATAGTCCTTGAAAACTGAGTAGGAATTGTTACTGACAGAAGTAAATGAGGGCTGGTAGGTAGTATTGTAGCAGGTCCTTGCCTAACGCTTAGGAGGCCCTAGGTTCAAACCCCAGCATCAACATCAGTGAAGTAAAGTCAATATTAAAGAATGGGATGAGGATGAAGGAGAAGTTTCCAGTTGGATACATAGGTCAGAATCTCAGTGGAGGTGTCTGTGATAGAAATAAAGTTGGGAGTCATCAAGTATTAAAACTCATAAAATGGATGGCATGACTTAGAACATGTGGAATGTGAACAGAAAAGCAACTTTAGGGGAAAACAACTTAAAGAACTGACATGTAGGTGCAGACATATGGAAAGAAAACTCCAGACATCAGCTAAGGGGAGAGATAGGAACTGCAAACCAGTTAACTTAAAGGTAGGGGCATGAGTGACATTTGGAAATACCTTGGGTGTAGTTGGTTACCCTGAGAATWATGATGCTATCAAAGAGGTGGGTGTTGACAAGGCTTTCAAGTATCTGTCCATGAAGGTGCAAGAGCTCCCAGGACATAGAATTGACTTCATTTCATTTAGATGAAAGACTCTGAACTATGTTTAAGTAAATGCTGAAAAGGAACTAAAAGTTTAAACTGAAACAGAGGTTCATTTGTTGCCAAGCAGACAAATGGAAATGGAGATTAAAGTGGGGAGTTTACTCTTCGATAGTGGAGGATGGGTGTCATTTCCTTTCTAATGGGGGGAGGGTAAAATAGACTATATGACTATTTATTAGCAAGGAAGAGAAGTTCTTGACTAATGCCTTGTGCTTACTGTATGAAATAGCATGTAATACCATTCTGAGAGCAAAATGTGCATGCCAAGAAACAGATTTGGGAGAGGGTGGAGTCACTGTAAGAAAGCCTTCAGGGGGTTGGATTTAGCTCATTGGTGGAATGGTTATTAACACACCTAAGATCTGTATTTTGTCCCCAACTCTAAGAAAGAACACTTGCAGAATCTTTTTGCCTCTCATGATTCATATTTACAGTATTAAACATGATTTTTAAATGATGAAAATTTTTTTGCTTCTGTCTGAAATGCAGCATTTAACAGGGTCACAGCCTTTGTTATTCTAGTTGATAGATTTTCACGTTCTTTTTATTGAGATGCAGAAACCTTGAGAATCTGGTCTAATAATATATACCTGTGATGTAATAATTTATACCTGTTGATTTGCATGGAAGATGTATCTAACCCATAGTATAATATAGTTTTTTTGTTTGTTTGTTTAAACTTGATTGGCYGGTTTTGTCTACAGAATTTTACAATGTACTATAATTGTTCCAGACACTGAGAAGTTGAATAATACCTTTGTATCCTGTAAACACTTGTGTTTGAGAAAATGTCTAAAAGTTAAATTCTACTTATTTTATCTGGCATTAAAGAAATTGTCTAGTAAACTATCTTATTTTCTTTTTCTGGAACCCTTTTTTTCTGTGGATGTAAAAGCACAGCTCTCACCTCAAAGAGAAAAAGATGAGTTATTCAGGAGCCAAATATGAGTGGCTGTGCTCTAGGGGGCAGCTTTAAGCTTACCCACCCACCATGCTCTAAGATGGAAGTAGATTCATTCATGAACCTTCATGGCATTTCCATTGCTAAAGAACAAAAAGAAGGTGCTTTTCAAAGAGTTGGTGGGAATCCCAGACRGAGTACAGYGAGGTGCGGGATCTGCGCTCCAGGTCTTACATGTCAGCTGATGGCATTTAYCACTTTTGGGTGGAAGAAAGCTGATGTTAAGTTAATAGATCCCCCCAAATATCAAGTGATAGTTTCAGAATAGTAGGTCAGAAGTGAGTAGGCAATTAATAGCTATTGCAGAGATTGAAGTGAGCCCACAATAAATTGGATCTGACTCTGTGACATTCCAACTCTCCACAATCATGAATTTCTATTTTGTCAGCTTTGGAGATTCTTCAACATAGATGTAGCTTTTTTTTTCCTGTGGAATTCAGTTTACCCCCACCCCTGTATTCTATGATGTTTTGATGAGGAATTCTGGTGCTGTGTTATTTATTTGGTAAGCAATAGACATGCTATGCAGTAGTAGTATTTGTTTGCAAGTTCTTTTTTTCCCCCAGATTGGAAAAGTAAAGCCCATATTTTTCATATTCCAAATTCTCATTTAGACAGCTCAATGCTCAAACTTCTTCCCTAAAATTTGGAATAAAGAACATGTTCTATTTATTTCCTGTTCTGAATATACCAGGTTGAACCACATATGTATAAGAATTTTAAGTCATTCTATTGTTTTCTACTTTTCATTAGCATGATATGTATGTAGTTGATACTGTGTACTGACTAAGACCTTTGTAGCATTCTGTTCCCTAGAAAGGATGTGGTAGAAGGTACTTGTACCAATTCAATTTACGACAGCTTCACCCTATTACAAATTATTGTACTTAGCCATGGTCATCTGAACTTTTCCTATGCCCTTACACATCTGGCAGTGACATGGGACTTGTGTTTTATATGAACACTGTTCTCAGATTAAGAGAGAGTGAAACGGGGTCTATACTAAATGTGGAACAATTATTTTATGAAAATTTATATAACATTAGTAAAACCCTCTGTGTGGTAAACATAAATAAATACATTTCTATTTTTCATGATATGATCAGAATCCAGTTCAAGTATATTAGGGTCCTACATGTAATAAGTAAAACTTAAAAATATTTAGAGTAATATATCTTACTGGTTTTTAAAACAAAAGTCAAAACCCAGAAGGGGAAGTACACGAAGAAGTCTTAGAATGGCAGAAGTTGTACCACAGCATTCAGACAGAACAAGTGTGCAGAGTGTGTAGTGAGGGCTACAGACTGGTGCGACCTCAGCAGAGAGTGGCCAGAGGGAACAGTAAATGAAGATAACAGTGTTCAAGTGACTGAAGGACTCAGGAAAGGGTATTCACCACCACCGATAACAGAGAAATGTAAATTATAACTACAGTGAGGAATTCCTTCTTACCAATTCGAATGGTTAAATATGAGCGATACCAACTGTCAGCAGCAATGTGGAACAACAAAAGTTCTCCTACGTGGCTGTACACATTCAAGAAAGTAGTGTGGCATGTTATCATCAAATGAGGATTCACAGCTCTCTTACTCCAGAAATTCTCTCTAAAGTTGAGKTGGACCCTGGTAATTCTTGCCTAGTGTGGTGGTTTGAATGAAACTGGCCCCTAGAGGCCCGAAGAAGGGGTACCGCTGGCATAATGGCCTTGCTGGGTAGGTGTTGGCTCGTTGGAGGAAGTGTGTCACTGGGAGTGGGCTCTGAGGTCTCAGATGCTCAGGCCGGGCCAGTGTCTCTCTCTGTTTGCGCTGCCTGCTGATCTGGATGTAGAGCTCTCAGCAACCTGTCTCTCAGCACCATGTCTGCGTGCGTGCGTGCGTGCGCGTGTGCGCGCGTGCCACCATGCTTCCCATATTGGCAATGGACTAAACTTCTGAACTGTAAGCCAGCCCCAGTTAAATGCTTTCCTTTATAAGAGTTGCCTTGGTCACCGTGTCTCTTCGCAGCAATAGAGACACCTGGCATGCACAAGGTCTGACTGTGAAGAAAAGACCAAAAAAGGAAGAAGAAAGAGGACAGAGAGCAAGAGGGAGAGTGAGAGACAGACAGAGACAAGTAGAGGTGGGATAGATTGATTCCATGTTGTCTGAATTTCAAAGAAACTGACATGTGCCACCTGACATTGGGGCTGGACTCTTTTCAACCCCACTTAACTCCTCTTAAGACAGGTACATGGTCTTTTTTGTGTGTGTGGTAGAAATGGACAATCAGATATAAATTTTCTCAATTTATTACTTCCTYACAAATAGGTTTGCCTACTTCTTGAGTTGGTTACTTCTTGTTCAACAGGAAATAATTTCCCCTATGATGTTAGTGGAAAAAGATCACAGTTCATATATTTACATTGCTGGCAATTGTCAATACTTGAGTTAGAACTACTCTAGCTATAGGGCGATGCAAGGTACTTACAGAATCCAGCACCTTGTCTTCATATTAGATGTCAGTGAGCTGTGAGGCTGTTACTAGACAAGCAATGTACTTGAACATTGGAGTTATTTCTGATGTGATGTGGAGTAGTAAGAAAGATCATGAGTTGTGTATGCAAGTCCTCTTTAACAGTTGAGTTAGGATGCCTACAAGTTGCTACTGACAATCAATATATAACTAGTGCATATCTACCTTTATTAGTATTCAAGGTTTAGCATTGCCAGCTATAAATGCCAGGTGAGATTAGAGGCAGAGAGGAATAGGGTACTTTCTTCATCATTTACCAAAAATTCGTTAATAAATAACAAGAGAGCATATTACTTAAGTATGTTGAATTCTTGGGGATGGGTTGACTTTCCAAAGTTATATAAAAATWGTTGAAAATGTAAACATCTTAATTTGGGCCAACACAAAATCCTTTAATAAACTCCACTTAAAGATTAAATCACATTCCAGGAAGATTTTCTTTTCCTTGCGATGTGCTTTTCTCCATAAAGAAACACCTGGTATGTTATCTGATGATATGCTTTCATTTTCTTTCCCATTAAGACATTAATATCATTCCTAAGACACAGTCAAGTTAATATACACTATAATTTTCAAAATCGCTGTATTAGAGTAGGTCAGTTTGCAATAACAATTATACCTTCAGATTTCAGTGGATTAACTCAACAGAAGTTTCTTAGTGTAACCTCTCTTGGTGGGTAGGTATACAGTTAACAAGGCTTTGCCATGTTTCTGTTCCCAGATGGTTATTCAGGCAGGTAACATCACCCAGAGTGATAGGTGAGGTTTTTGTTTGTTTGTTTGGTTTTGGTTTTGGTTTGTTTTTTAACAATCAGCTTGCAAGGTTAATCAGAATGATGCCATCATAAATAGTTAAAAGATTTTTTTTTAAAAAAAGGAATATAGATGAAGATATTTTATGAATCCAGCCTGATAATGATATATATTCCTTCCATCCATTTTTACATTTTCTTAATTTAGTAATATGACTATATCTAAGTGTAAGAGACTGAGAAATATGCTCCATACATATGCTTAGGAAGAAGAGAAAATAAGTGTGGTTGGAAATTAGCAGAATTTTCCATACTGATGAACCATCTGAGAGGAAGCGGCTTTTCATCCAGTGCACAGTACAGTAGTGACGAGCTGTTATAGCTTTAGTTCCCACCAGTTTGCAGTAGGATGGGCAGGGAGATGAGAAGGATCTGGGGAGAGATGGGGGAGGGAAAAACACCATCCAAATATATTGTATGAAAAAAAACCTTTTCAATAAAAACAGAACAAATTCGATCATTGCAATAAAAATGTTTCTCACATGAGGTAGGGTGTATAACTTAACTTTTAAGTTTTCTTTTTAAGAACTAGTAAAATTTCAAATGTATGAGTTTTAATAAACAAAATTGCATATCACATATATAGCATTATATGTGTAGCATGTACAAGCCATGTGCTCAGTCCCTAGTGTTGTATAAAATCAAAACCATGAACATTATTTTTATTTTTATACCTTTTAATTATTTATGTATTTTATATGCTTTTATGTAATTTTTTCTAAACTTAGGAGTTAAAAGGCTATATATTTATCATTCAAAATTAAAATAAATTTTATGATACTTTTACACTATATTTTAGAAATACATACTCCCAATGTGTGCTATTTTTTAGAGCAATATTGACAGAATAATACAGAAAGTCTAGAGTCGCCATGCCACCTACATATGTAGATTCTCCTCCCTCCCAGTATCTAGCAGCATGATGACATATTCGTTACAACGGATGGACTTGGATTTACAAATCATTACTGCCCAGTATTGGTATATAAATAGCCACCCACATTACAATTGCATTCTCAGTTACGTAGCTGTGGCTTTTAACAAATGTCTAGTGTGTCCACTATTGTAGTTATACAAATGATCACTGTGAGGGGTTAGCTATGAAGAAGAGATTGAAGTTTGAAAGAATACTCCAGGCATAACCAAACATGGAAGGAAAACCTCCCTGGGTCAGAATTTGGTTCTTCTCAATAGTTGCAGAATCTCAGATGCTGGGCCAAGGCTAGCAGACAAAAAGACTGGCGTCTTGGATTGGCAGCTTGAAATCCTACCAGTGGGGTGCCATATGGTCAATGCAGTCATATAGGAGACTTCCTTCCAACCCTTCTGGCTTCAGGAATTTCAAGGGAGGCTGTTGGCTAGGTATACTCAGTGTAGGACAAAGAAGCATGCAGTTCCACTGACAGATACCAAAGGAGGTCTGGTAGGAAAGGATTTTAGATCTGATCTTAAGAACTGTCTTGTTTGTTTACAGGTGATCTAAAACATTCACAGTGTTCCACAGAGTGAAATGCCCACTTGGTAAGAATGACCTGCTGGAGCATTTATAAAGCTTGCATGAGAGTGTAGAGAAGTGGGGGTGGGGCAGATGAGTCCCTCGRTGTATGAACTGAACATTGGTGTCCACACATCTATCTGGAAGCTGTAACCTTGAAAGTGATAAGTAATAATCAAGGATAACGATGGCACGGAGATAGCATCATCTCACCTCCCGATCTTGGGAGAACAGAAAAAGAAAGTGGGTGTCTGGAAACCAGTAAGAGGGCCCTAAAAACCAAACAACTGGGCCTGCACCTTGTTCTCACATTTTCTACCTCCAGAACCATTAGAAACAAATTTCTGTTGTTTAGGCTGATTAGTATGTGCTTGTTGTTATTGTTGTTGTTGGCAGCTCATGCTGAGGTGATTTACTTGGAGGAAAATAGTGTAAACATTGATGATATATCTGTGTTCCTTTCTTTTAATTTCAGCATATGAAAACTTTCTTGGAGCCTATTAGTTTTTGTGCTTGTCACCAAATTATATGCAAAAGTGAGATTCCTTTTGGCTCTGGGGCTTACTGATGATGTCAGTATATAGCCCTTGGCTCCTTAATGGTAAGGAGAACCACCATAGCAGAACAGCATGGCTGCAGAGCAGACCGTAAGCATGTGCAAGAGGTTGCTCTTCGTGTCGGACCTGAAAGGAGGCAGTGAGGTCGGAAGGGAGGTCTGGGAACAGGACTCACTGCAGGAACACTCTTCTGCAGCTAACAACACCTCCTCCTAAAATAGAGCAGCCAGCTGGAGACCAAGCCTTCACCACTTAGGTCTAAGGGGGATCTTTCTCCTCAAACCACAGCAGAGGCATTGTATAGCCAGTCCATTGTAGCCATGGTGAGTGTCCAGCTAAAGATCTTGCCTTGGAGAGCTAGCTGTGACTCTCAGTAAAATCACCACATTGTATATGTAGACGTTTGGAACTGAGTCTGAAAGAACAGTGGTTTACCTTAAGGCAGGAGGGAAGCGCAGGGCATGCAGGGCAGGGTATTTGGAACAACCATGGACAACAGAATGAGCGCATTGAACCTATAGCAACACAGAGACTTAGTTAAACCTGAGGCATGGAGCTGAACATCTAGACTGTTTCAAGAATTAGCCAGTTAATAGAATGGCTAATTAATGGCAATTAATAAAAAGAATGGATAGAATGACTATCAGAGAAAGAAGCATTCTTCCTACTTTTTGCTTAGTCTTTATAGTTTGTAGGCTTGGTATTTATCTATTTTGAAGCTAAAGTTCAGAGAGATTAAGTATTTTTCCCAAGGTTACCTAAATAGAAGGTTGTGAAGCTGACATTTGAACATAAGCCTGAGGATTGCAAAGCCGTGCACTTTTATCCCAGCGTACCACGCTGCGTAATAGGGAGGCATAGTGAGTCGGGCGCCAGAGCGCCTGACTTCAAGTCCTGGATTGATTTGCTGTCTGGATGACCCTGGTGATGACCTCTATAGACTGTTAACTCTTTTTTCAAAATTACACTAACACATTTTCTACTTGCTTGCTAAAAGATAATATATTGATGTAATTAAAATCTCAAAAATAAAAACGTATATTTTTATAAAAGATTGCACACTATTCTTAAGTGACAGTTAAGTGCTCAGTCCAAAATAAAAGGCCATTTATACCACCACCTCTAAGGCTAGGATCATTACTGAAGAGAGACRGAAAGAATACAAGAGCTAAAGATACGGAGAAAGGTTCTGAATATTGTCTTTATAACCTCCCAGCATCTGTGGATGTCTACAATGGACTTAGTACCGAGTCCATCAGCAGTCAGTCAGGAAATAGAAAGGGGCCGTACCATACGGCCCAGCTCTTCCTGGAGGAAGTAAGTAGTGCTTACGAACGGAGTTTAAGGTAGGGGCAGAGGACATCTTCAGTTGTCTATTCACTGAAGTGCCCGTGGTCACACAGATGATCCTGAGTGGGTCTCAGGACTGGAGCGTAGTGTCTGATAGGATTGCAAGAGGAGAGGGCTTAATAGGACGGAAGAGAAAATTTGAGAGGAAGGGGGTTAAAATAATCAGAACGTACTTGATAACTAAAACTGACAACAAATTCAACATAAGTTATAAAAGTTTTAAAACAGATAATAGACCATTTTAAAATTTCTAGTTTTTCTGCATATAAACATATGTATTTCTATAAACAAGACCAACTTTGTCTAACTTTTTTGCCAACTATATGTTTTGTTAATTTTATATTACCTGTAAATCTATTATATCTGTTTCATTATCCATATTCCTTTAAAATGTCATTTACCAAGATATATTTCATATACAGTTAGTAATAATAGGCTTCCATATTTCATATTCCACTTTCACTTAATATTGTTTAGTAATTTTTTGCACTTTGCTTCCTGTTTTCCTATTAATTTGTGAGGTAGAGAGATTTTTTTTTTTTTTATTTTGACATAAGATGTAGCTTGGGCTGGCTTGAAACTTATACATGGACCAGGCTGGCCTTGAAGTCACAGAAATCCATCAGCCTCTGCTTTCTGACTGTTAGGATTAAAGACATGGGCTTTAGTTAATAATTTAATTAATGGGCTTTTAATAAATTGTAGTAGAGAACTTCTGAAAGTTTCTTTTCTAGAAATCACTTGTTATGTCTTCCATCTATTCTTGTGTTCTAAGTTTGTTTTATTTTTATGCATTATGAATTATATATCCATGAACTTTATGTGCCAGTATCTACTGTATTTCCTTACACTGATAAAACTTCCACATTTTATGTTGTTGGTAATTTTGTGAAGAGTGATAAGTGGTCAGTTTACACAGTCTCTTTATGGAAACAGTGTTAATAATGATTATATACATTCTGTTATTGAGGCCTTATATGGTTTCTTTCCATTTTAGTAGAGATATAATAACATCACAATTTTGAATTTTTTATTTTGAACTCATTTAATTCATAACACATTTCTCTAACAGTTGCTCAATGATCGATAGCTATTTGTTTGATGGTTGATGATGAGTTTTTCATCATCACATTTAATACTTATGACCTTTAATTCCATGTATTTTCAGATATTTCCAGTAATGTTTAACTGTGACAGTTCTGGTCTCCCCACTCCCCCCCCCCCCCCCCCCCGACAGGGTTTCTCTATGTAGCCGTGGCTGTCCTGGGACTGATTCTATAGATCAGGTTGGTCTCGAACTCAGAAATCCGCCTGCCTCTGCCTCTGCCTCCCAAGTGCTGGGATTAAAGGCGTATGCCATCACTGCCCAGCTAATTGTGACAGTTCTAAGGATACTTGTATGGATTTTTGAAAAGGCACAATACGAGAATACTCTTTCTGTATTTGAGTATGCTGGGAATCTTGTACATAAAGAACATTCCTTATTCTACTGAGCAATCCCACTAACCCTGTGAGGTATTTTTTTTAATGAAACATTTATCACTATATCATTTATTGTGATTAGAAGCATTTGGAGAGCATCATACTGAGTGAAGTAACCCAGTCTCAAAAGAACATCCAAGGCATGCACTCACTGATAAGTGGATATTAGCCTAGAATCTTGGAACACCAAAGACACAATCCACCTACCAAATGCTGTCCGACAAGAAGGAAAGAGTGGACCCAGGTTCTGGAAAGGCCCAATGCAGCAGTGTAGGAGAATACCAAAACAGGAAAGTGAGAAGGGGTGAATAGGGGAACGGGGGGTTGGGGGGGTGGTGGGGGAGGGAAAAAGACATATGGGACATTGGGGGGGGGCGGGGAAACCAGGAAAAGGGAAATGAAATGTAAATAAAGAATATATCCAAATAAAAAAAATACATAAAAAAAAGAAGCATTTGTTTGTATTGGTTTGTATTCTCTGGCATAGACTGGATCCCTCTTCTTGGTTTTTGTCCTTCTAGAGCAGTGGAAAACAGAGATATTTACATTACAATTTATAACAGTGGCAACAGCATAGTTTTGAAGTAGCAACAAAAATAATTTTATGGTTGGGGGTCACCACAGCATGAGGAACTGTATTAAAGGGCCACAGTATTAGGAAAGTTGAGAACAGCTCTAGAGGTTTGAAAGTTGAGCATTCTGTTTTTAACTTTCAATTGATTGGCTAAACACAAAACTGAATAGTTTATAATAATCAAGGATCTTAGCCCACACCTTCAATCCCAGCACTTGGGAGGCAGAGACTAAAGAATCTCTGCAAATTTGAGGCCAACCTTGTCTATATATCAAGTTCCATATCAGCAGTGTCTACACAATGAAAGTCTGTGTCAAATAGCTTGTAATTTATGAATCTAAAAATTAAAGATAGGTCATTAAAAGGAAATTTCCCATTCCAGGGAAGATATATGATTAAAATATTTTACACAGTTACCTTCTGTTTTTATGTTTTTCTAAAAATCAAATACAGTACTTATAAGACATAGGTGTTTGTCTTTCTGTGACCCAGTGCCTGACAAGGAGCAACTAAAAGAGATGAGGATTACATGGCCCATAATGAGGTAGAGCTGGAAACATACATGCAGACAAACACTCATACATATAAAAATACGTATATCTTTAGTTAACAGAAATTACCAAAAAGGAACTGCTAAGACAGAGGGATATCAGAAGAATGAAGTTTGGGAACTTGTCAAAATAAATTTTTTCAAGGGAGTTACTAAYTCTGTCAAAAAGTGTAAGATGAAAACTGAGATTACCCTTTGGAGTAAGCAACAAGAAGGTCATTGATAGCCTTGACAAACAGATTTATTGGAGGAAGAGGATAGAGCCTGCTTAAGTTCAAAGGAGAAGAAATCTGAGACAGGGCATGTGGACTCCTTTCTCCAATAGCTCTGCTGTTAAAGATAGGAAAGCAGTGGAAGGGAGGAGGAAGTCAGACGCTCTCTAAGACAGGAGCAGTAGGGCAGTGGCCTGTACTCAGAGGGGAGTGGTCAGTAGAGAAAGAGAAACATGAAACTGAAGGGCTAGGGAGATCTGAAGGAATAAAATAGTCAGCAGACAAGAAGAGATAAGCTCCAAGCAGTAGTTCCTGAAGTCACACCACCTTAAGAATGGCTTGTATAATCCTATAAGCTATTTATATAAGCATTTATATCTTATCAGCTATTAAGAAAGGTTCTTGACAAGTCTGTAAATAATAAGCTTCCACACAGCAATATGGATAGAGACTAAAAAMATGGGGCTGGAGAGATGTCAGTTACGAACTGTGTCTGCTCATTCAGAGGACCAGGGTTGATTCTTGGACCTACTTGGCAGTTCACAGCCATCTGTAACTCCTGTTCCAGGGGACTTGATGCCCTCCTCAGGCATTTGTGGGCATCAGGCATGTAAGTGGTGTATTAACATACATGCAGACAAAACAGCTATACACATAAAACCCTCATAAATGACCAGTTGTTTATTAATCCCTTTATTCTTATCTGATCCCAGCCAAGAATATACTGCTGGCTTGTCTTCAGCTGTGTTTTTCCATATAGATATGTTTGTCAAGCATCAAAACATTTACCTTGAGTACTTTGGGATTTTCCCACACTGGGAATTTGATGTTTAACCTTTGGACCACCCAGCGAGCTAAGAAAGTGTTATGTCTTTTATCTTCTTAGATTCTTAAATTAGCCTCAAGCCATATGAGAAAGTACTACCTTGAACAACTTTTCCAGCTGCTTGAATAGACTATGTCCCGTAAGATTCTTGCCCAACAGATTCTTAACTGGGAATGTAAAAAAAAGTTACTTGCTCTTTAATGTTTTATAAAAACTGTTGATACAGTTGCCAGCATCAGATAGAACCTATTACCAGATGTTCAACTTCCTATGTATAATTGAATGCATTTTTATTTTGAAAATTTAGATTATTTGATTTAAATAAAACAAAAGTATTTTAAAGGAACTAGTAATGATGTATGTTCTCAATAATCTGGTTAATACAAATGATATTAACTTTCCATACTATTCTTCATTCTCATTTTTATGTTTCTTGATTGCTAAAAATAAAAGTAATGCAATGCTCACTGTTTAAGTAATTGTTTCAAATTACCTTTTTATGGTATTATCAGCTTGTAGGCATTAATTTCTCTAATTGTCTGATAGTAAATCTCTTATCTGGCATTTAATCTTGCCTCCTTGGAAAAGCCAGACCTTACCACAGAGTATATTTTCACTTTGCTGACCCGAAGTAACAGGAGACTGTCTTGGCAGTGAACCTTTGCTTTCTGTTATTCATAGGAAGGATAATGATGTACTCTCTTGCCTGGAGGGCCTAGTTAAACTCCAGTAATAAGTAACGTCTAAATATTGTTTGCAAAGCTCTTCACATGGAAATTCCAGGATGATAATTGCATTGACATATTCTTTTTGGAAAGCACAGTAATTAAAAATACAGTTTTAAAATTTTTCTGTACTTTGTAAGGAAATCTTAGTTCTGTCAGCTTGACATTAGAACCATGGTTCTCAAGCTGTGGATTGCAATCCCTTTGGGGAATCACATCTGATATCCTGCATATCAAATATTTACATTGCAGTTCATAACAGCAAAATTACAGTTACAAATTGTAACTCATACAAATGCATATGAAATAGCAGTGAAATAATTTTATGGTTGGGGTTCACCACAATATGAGCAATCATATTAAAGGGTAACAGCATTAGGAAGGTTGAGAACCGCTGTTTTAGATGATCCACACAGTAACCTGAAAGTGG
>BDUI01001606.1:129589-141243 GCA_002335545.1 Apodemus speciosus | reverse complement strand
AGACAGGGTTTCTCTGTGTAGCCTTGGCTGTCCTGGAACTCACTCTGTAGACCAGGCTGGCCTCGAACTCAGAAATCCGCCTGCCTCTGCCTCCCAAGCGCTGGGATTACAGGCGTGCACCACCACTTTTAAAGGCATACTTTTTAGTTCATAATATAAGCTGACAATGATTTTTATTTTGCAATTAATGTTTTAATGACTAGGTGAATATAATAAAGGCTTTTTAGCATTTATACTAGCTTTCTTCATTGACTCACATAGTATACTAGCTGATGGATTTTTTTACTGTATTGTAAATTTTGATATATAAGTATCATTTACTGAAAAAGAAATTATTAAAAGGCATTTGTGTTAATTTTAAGCTTTAGAAACTAACTTTTTAACTCGCCCTTCTTAGAATGGGAAACAAAATACCCACAGAAGGAGATACAGAGACAAAGTGTCGAGCAGAAACTGAGGGAAGGACCATCCAGAGACTGCCCCTCCTAGTGATCCATCCCATATACAGCTACAAAACCCAGACACTATCAGGGATGCCCACAAGTGCTTGCTGACAGGAGCTGGATATAGCTGTCACCTGAGAGGCCCTGCTAGTGCGTCATAAATACAGAGAGGGACACTCAGCCAGCCATTGAACTGAGCACAGGGCTCCCAATGGAGGAGCTAGAGAAAGGACCCAAGTTGCTGAAGGGGTTTGCAGCGCCATAGGAGGAACAACAATTTGAACCACCCAGTACTCCCAGAGTTCCCAGGGACAAAAACATCAACAAAAGAGTACACATGGAATTGCCCATGGCACCAGACACATAGGCAGCAGAGGATGCCTTGTTAGACACCAAAGGGAGGAGAGGCCCTGGTCTGGGGAAGGCTTGATGCAGCAGTGTAGGGGAAGCAGGAGGGAGTTGATTGGGGAACAGCAGGAGGGAAAATGGGTTATGAGACTTTTGGGGGGGACCAGGAAAGGGGACATTTGAAATGTAAAGAATATATCTAATTAAAAAAGAAAGAAAAATCGAGCTTAGTAATTAAAAACTATATTTAAAACAAAATAAATGAGCTAATGAATAGAGGTGTATTTATAGTAAAAGGATTCTAATTCTAAATAAGATTCATGTCTATACTCCATATAAGTGGCTGGGGTGTTGTTATTGTTTTTAAAGACCCAGAACATTAATATGATACAAGATCATCCTAGGGTAGAGTGGTACCCAAGGAGAGCTTCGTCTGTGAGGAGAAGGGGGAGGGATAGTGGGTGGAAGGATTTCTAAGGGTGGGACTGGGAGTCAAGGAGGGACAGAGCGGGGAATTGGGATGGTAAGTAAGTAAATAAACAAACAAACAAACAAATAAATAAAATATGATTATATTAAGATGGCAATGAATATCATTGCCATCTTAAGGCTAACAAAGTTGGCAAGAGTAACCTGGCTTCATGCATTTTTTTTCATTATTCACGAAATTGGTAAAAAAATTAATGAAAAAATTTTCAATATATCTGAATGGTCATTAAGGTGATATTCAAGCTTTACAGGATTTATGTTTTATTTTATTTGTGGTTTTTTCTTTGTTTTAATCGGACAGTTAAAAAGCAAAGTCAAGTCTTTTAAAAACCTGAGTTCCTCCTGAGTCTTTGGTAATGTGTGACTTTTGTTCCTTTCCTCTGAGGTTCTGGCATGTGAGCGATTCTCAGGGCTCCGTGGGCTTCTACTTACTACTTGCTGTCTTCCTATCTACCTTGTAGTTTAACAATACCATATCTATCACCTTGGGACAGATTAAATGGTTATCTYGTGCTATTAGATCATTCTCTGAGAAAGCAGTCTATTGATAACTCCAGAGACATAAGCATGTAAATGAAAATATTTGAAAGTAGTTAGATGTACTTACAGAGAACATGATTAAATTAACCCTGTTTTCTCAGATATGTCCCTAAAACAACATTAGATAAAGTTAGTAAGCTCCTACTTGGCTATTTTACAATTAATCCATTTGTATGTGAGACTTACAAGTGTTTATAATAAGAATGAATCTATATTATCTAATTAGTTGGTGCTAAATATTCATTTTGGAAACTACATGGTTAAACTATAGAGGATGTAATTATAAACATAGTATATTTTGAGATTTTATTTAGAGATTGCTATACATTTTTTTTAACTTGCCAATATTTTTAAGACTTTTGTTTGAAGATTTAATCAGCTTTTGCTGATTTTTATTTTTCCTCTTATGCTATAAGTTTAAGGAGGCAAGAGCGAGCAGTAGGGATTTCTAAAGCCATCTAAAGCCATTCACCTTCATGGAGTGAAGGGAACCATGTAAATGCCATTCCTGTGTACGGAGAGCCTATTTATGAACRTGAATACCAAAGATTGTACTCTGGCAGTTCATTAGCATTTCTGGTATTATTAAATGTCAGTTTACACACCTAGACTTTTAAACTGAAGCCAGTTAACATATGTAAACTGTAACTATCACTTTTTAAATGAACTTCTAATTATTTACTTAGAAAATTCAAAAAATTAAACTGATGAAAATATTTAATAAGGTGAATGAATACAAAACGAATGTATGAAAAAGTCAACCCTTTTGCTATTCATCATAAGTAACCATTTGAATTGTAAATTGGTGGTCTGCCCCTATAGCCTCAGCCCTCTAGAAACCAAGGCAGGAAGATCCTAAGTTCAAGGCCAACCAAGGCTGCATAGCCAGGGTATCTGACAAAACCAAAATTAAAACAAAAGAAATAACCAATAACCAGCCAAAAATAAAAGTACAAATAAAAGGTCTTGTTCCCAATTCAAGGCACATGGAAATGAAAGTCTATGAGTAAATTATCAACCATTTTTAATGTTTATAAGAAGAAAACTGTTAAACCTTACAAAAAACATAATTAGAGATGACTAAATAGGCATCTATATTACCTGCTGTTTGTGAGGCTGTTTGACACCTTAAATTAAAAAATATAGTGTATATTATTTGGCTTAACAGTCTTCTAAACAAAGCATCAGAAAAGACAAAGATTGTTTCACATTCATTAAGTGACAAGACACCAGAAGGATATGAGAGTTTAAACATATATTCTGCAAACACTGGTGTGGTCAGCTTTGTACAACAGACATATGAAAGCGTGGTTAACTGAAACAGAGTAACAATGGGTGACTTCAGTACCACAGTCTCACCAATAGGCAGGTCATCCAGACAAAATCTAAACAGAAAGACTGTGATTAAATGATAGCATAAATCAGTTAGCTAACAGAAAACTACTAAACTTTTCACTGAAACAAGAATACATATTTTTCTCCACAGTCTATGTCTCATTCTCAAAAATTGACCATACATAGGACACAAAGACGTTTTCAGTGAATACAGAAATATTGAAATAATCTCTCTAATCACAAAGGAGTTAAATCAGTAGCAATAGAAACTCTGAGGGGTTGATACTGTTTWTCCTGTGGGGGTGCAGTCCCCTTCAGCTCCTTTAGCCCTTCCCCTGCCTCCTCCATTGGGATCCCCAGGCTCAGTCCAATGGTTGGCTGTATCTGCATCTGTCTTAGGGGCTGGCAGAGCCTCTCAGAGGGCAGCCATACCAGGCTCCGGCTTACAAGCACTTTTTGGCATCAGCAATAGTGTCGGGGTTTGGTGCCTGTGGATGTAACGGATCACACGGTGGAGTGGTCTCTGAATGGTGTTTCCTTCAGCCTCTGCTCCATTTTTGTCCCTGCATTACCTTTAGACAGGAACAATTCTGTGTTACAAATTTTGAGATCAGTGGGCAGCCCTGTCCCTCCACTGGGGGCCATGTCTATCCACAGAAGGTAGTGTCTTCAAGTTCTCTCTCCCCACTGCTGGCTAATGTCATCCCCAGTGGGTCCTGGGAGCCTCTCACATCCTTGGTGCCTGGGACTTTCTAGTGGTTCCCCAAGTTCCCCTCCCTCCACTGCTACTTATTTCTCTTCGTTCTCCTGGCCCTCTGGATTTCTCTCCTGTTGCTTCCCACACCTGGTCCTCCCTGCCCACCTTTTCTCCCCTCCCCTCTCCCACTTGGGTTTCTGCCTCCTGTGATTATTTTGTTGCCCTTCTAAGTGGGTTTGAAGCATCCACACCATGACCTTCCTTCTTGTTAAGCTTCATTATGGTCTTTGAGTTGTATTATGGATATTCTAAGCTTTTGGGCTAATATCCACTTATCAGTGAGTATATACTATTCATGCCATTTTGGGTCTGGGTTACCTCATTCAGGATGATATTTTCTAGTTCCATCCATTTGCCTACAAAGTTCATGAAGTCACCATTTTTAATAGCTGTATAGTATTCCATTGTGTAAATATACCTCATTTTCTGTATCCATTCTTTGGTTGAGGGGCATGTGAGTTGTTTCCAGCTTCTAGCTATTATAAATAAGGCTACTATGAACATGATAAAGCATGTGTCCTTATTATATGTTGGAGCATTTTTTGGGTATAGAAATGGTATAGCTGGGTCTTCAGGTAGAACTATTTCCAATTTTCTGAGAACTGCCTTCTTAAAGGTGGTAGTGTTTCTCCCAATTAATATTTTCCTATTTCCTTAACCATAGGTTGCTACTGGCAGAGCCGTTACAGAAGACTTGGACCTCTATGCTACATCTCGAGAGAGAAGGTTTCGTTTATTTGCATCTATAGAATGTGAAGGACAGTTATTCATGACTCCATATGATTTTATTCTGGCTGTTACAACGGATGAGCCCAAATGTAAGTAAAGATTTTAAATTATCTGCATAATTTTACCTTCAGCATCATAATAAATTTTCAAGAACTTCCAAAAAATGGTGGTAGAGTGATGGGTACTAAGTATTCTGGCCAAGTTAAATAGATGATAATAGAAAGTTTGAAGAGAAAAATCTCTATTTTGTAAAAATATGAAACAGTATATATATTTTAGAGTACATAAGAAAAGTAATGTGACACTTGAAAATTCATTGCCTTATGCTGTGTTTGCAACTGATATTTCTTTTTATCTTTTTTAAAATCTGCATTGGTATGAGCAAGTCAGATCCCCTCGAACTGGAGTTACAGACAACTGTGAGTTGCCATGTGGTTGCTGGGAATTGAACTGGAGTCCTCTGGAAGAGCAGCCAGTGTTCTTAACTGCTAAGCCATCTCGCCAGCCCCAGCAGTATAGTTTTCTTTAAAATCTTTATTATGACTACCATTGCAGAATCTTGAGTCACTCCCTCATATGGTGAATACTACCTTACTTTAGATATTCTTATAAGAGATTAACAGTCTACCTATTATTTTGTATATCCAAAATAATATAGTAATTCAAAGGGCCAGCACTGCTCTTAGCCTTGCTTGAGAGGTGGGCATTTTTGTCGTCTACATTTGCGTAGCTCCTGAAGTATAAAGATGGGCTAATTCTTCCCCACTTTTTCTCATGTTAAAGGAGTGGTTTTCAAACATTTGGACGCTTTATACCTGACTTAGTGAAAAGCAGTGAGATTCTTGTGTATGGTTTTGTATCCAACCCCTTTTAATACGTGCTTTTCAATAAAGTGTATAAAGAAAATGCACCTCACAGACAGGTGGTGAGGAGGGGAAGAATATTTTCATTGTTTCTTGTGACCTTGGGTATTCTCTTTGGCTCTGTCACAACTTGTTTGTGATATTCAGGCTTTCAAACTCTCCAAGATGGTAGTGAAAGATTCTCTTGTATGAAAGTGTTTGGGTTAGATTAACTGGATGGATGGCTTGTAAGAGTAAGCTTGAGGAAGAAAAAGCAGCACTAAATGTTTGACTGATGTATTTGAGATGCATTGAATATGTAAAAGTTGGATTTGTCTAGTTTCAGCTCATTGAAAGATAATTCATTGTTTGACTATCATTTCATAAAATTTCTCATAAATTTATAGCCATTTTCCTCCATAGCAAAACCAAACTTTCAATAATTTGGCAAAAGTGTACAGATTAGCTTTTAATGCTTTCTTTCCCCCTCAGTGCTAGGCTTTGGATCCAGGGCTCTGTATATGCTGAGCCAGTGCTTTTCTGCTGAGTTTTGTAGAGGGAATCTCTTCCACTATGTGGAAGTATCACCTGTCAATAAAAAGCCAATGGCAGGAAGTAATGGGTGGGAGTTCCAGTAGAGAGATTGGAACTCTGGGAGTTAGACAAGAGCTGGGGAATTAGCCCTGGACTCTGAGGAAGACAGACACATGAAACCAAGGGGAAGTCACTAGCCTTATGGCAGAAGTAGACTAGTTTAAATGGGATAATTGAGTTATGAGCTAGTGGGAACAAGGCAATGTTTATGCCTAGGGATATATTCATAAATAATTAAGTCTCAGAGTTGTCATTTCAGGAACGGGGGAAATGGGTGGAAAACCCTGAGCTTGCAAAGTTATATTCCAAACCTCAATGAATTGACTTTTGATGCTTTAAATTCTCGACAGTGAACATCAGGGAGAGGTCAACACACATATTTTTGGGTTTTGTCTGTACATGATTAATATTTAATGCTATATATATTGAAATTGTCCAGAGAAACATTGTACTATTTTAGATGACCAGGAGCCAATTCTTGAAGAACTCGTATTCATTAAAAAGAAAAATGTACAAATGCTGGAAAAGAATAAACCTCAAAGGTACTATCTAGAAACAAATATACCAGAATGGTACAGAGTCACAGAGGCCAGAAGGAAATGGCTGCAGTGTCTAGTGAGTGGGACACTGCCAGCGCGGTGAGGACAGAATCAGCCCAGACTTAGGAATATGAAGGGTGCTGATAGTTTTTAAAACTGATGGTTCAGGGAATTGACTAAGGCAAAAACTAGGTGGCAGAGTGGAGTAATAATTGAAGAAGTGAAGGCTCTGATAGGGAAGAAACACAGCTGGACTGGAACTTGAGGGAGACATTTGATCATAAAAGATTTTAACCCCAAATCAACTTTAAAAGTAGAAGGTGATTTTTGACTTGCAGGAAAGCACTGAGAAAGAGCACACAATCTAGAGAGTAATGGTGCATGTTCAGTAGCCACTGTGGAGATGTGTAGGGCAGAAATGGCTGAAAATTAAATACGACTCCTTTAAATAGCAAGTATAAGGCTAAGATTTATAGCCCTTTGACTTAATTGACATGGTATAATGTGGGTTCTCTAATCTTTATTTTTAAGTACTCTAATAATTTTACTAATATGAAAATAATATTAACTTCATGGAGAATTTCTTGCAAGTAAATTGTGTGACTAGCAGCACAGGGCAGCTTTGGGGTGTCCTCACTTTCACTTTTGAATTCATAATCAAGATTCTTAACATCTTTGATAAAATGTTAAGATGACAGTTAATAGGAAAATGCACTTAAGGGTTGTAATTCAAATAAATGTTAATTGTAAAATATACCAGATCATTGGTTTTAATTTTTGGAAACTAAAAATTATCTTATTTTTCTCTTTAGAATAAAATCTGAAAAGTAAACATTCTTCTAGGATTAGAATATGTAGTTAGTTTCCTATACATCAAAAATCATTTTAATTTATATATTAGAAATACTATTAAAATATTTCAGATACAAAAATTATCACAGAAATGATAAATATCAGTCTACAACCTGAGAAATAAAATATTTCTAATAGATTTAATGCCTCTCTTCACCTGGTATTTTATATATTCAGTGATTTCATATGAAATAAGATTTAGAAAGTCAGCACACCCTTTGAAGACTTATCTTAATGGCTCCTTAGGTTTTATTTCTTTAACAACTAGTAATATTGAACATGGTACATTTCCTGCAGAATGAATATGTCTTTTGTGACTAATCTACTGTGGAAATCTTATAAAACCACAGACTCAAGAGTAATCTAACTTCCTTGCTGGATAAACAGTTTCTGAGCATTGCATAAGAGCATGCCCATGCATTTGTACTTGTGAGGGACTTTTCAATACACTTTCAGAACTGTTACTTCATTGTTCTAGTCACTAAAAAGAGCCATTGCAAAATTATGTGTGCAGTATCATCATTAAGGCTACATGCAAAATTTCTGTGATTTTACTGCTTGATTACTTGGGTAAAGAAAGATTTTGTTATGGAATAGAAGAGATTGATCTCTAAGAAAAATTAGTTTCCATATTTTATAAAATTATTTCTTTATCTTTGATCTCAAGATGAGGTAATATATTACCATAAAGAGAGAGTTGCATTATAATGTGTTCCTTATAATTTTAAATTCARTATATTGTTTATTATACAAAATTGCTATATAGAAACAATTATTGATAGTTCACCAGTTTTCCTAATACAAGGATACTGTAGAACTGCTACCAATTGGAGACAATTCTTAGCATTTACAATGGTAGACTATGAGCAAGAGACCACCATGAAAGGCTATGCGCCCGTCCCAGCACTTCCCTGACTAAACTGACATATGACACGATAAAGAAAATGGTGTTCTACTCAGCTACCACACTTTTGTAGTAGCTGAGTATGTGTTTTATAAATAAAAGTCATCCCCAAGACCAAGTGTAGAAAGAGGGATCCAAATTGGATAAGATCTTCCTTTCATATGACCAGCGTTCTTGTTATGTCTTCTTCTCTTTGCCTCTGTCACTTTTATCCTGGACAGACCTCACCTATGAATTATTTTCTAAAATACTAATGCATTTGATTCCAGATGAAAGTTTTATAAGTATCATTAAGTAGTGTCAGAAGGGTCTTTTCAGGCCTGTAAAATAGTTGTAGCTTAACTTACCTTATAAATCCAGAAGGGCCCAACCATAATCTGGTTATGGGGAAAAAAATTCCCATGACACTGATTTCATTGACTATAAGGTTACTGTATTAGAAACAAATAAATAACATGAAAAGAGTATATCTTAGATTCAAGTATTGAAGGTAAAAAAAAAAAAAAAAAAAAAAAAAAAAAAACCTTTGCCTTTTGAACCTAAAAGCTTAATTTAGAGTTATGGTTATATATGGTTACTAAATATGGTTATACATTACATACAATATTATCTAATTATTTTATATTTATTTTAGTTGCTAAAACGTGGAAGTCACTTTCTAAACAGGTAAGTTAAAGCTCTTAGTATACAACATATGCATGTACACAACACATGGTACACACATGTGTAAGCATACATGCACATTATCTGATTCTATATAATTGTGTTTTTATATATGTGTGTGAGCTTTATAAATAAAAGTCATATAATGGTGGTATTTTTAGCCTTCATATTTGTCAGAAAATAAAGAAGGTGGGCAGTCCATGGGCTAGTAAAGATAAAGGTTAATGGTAATTGTCATGCATGAGTGTAAATTATTAACCCTTATTTAGAAACAATTAGTATTATCCAATAAAATGAAGATATACAGACTCTATATCCAACAGTTCCATGCCTGAGGTTAAATTCTACATCAACACACTTAGATGTACCTAGTAAAGCCAAATTTTATATACTTATGGCTAAGTAATTTCACATAGAAATTCATAACTAGAGAAACCATCAGTTACATAAAAAAGAGGATCATCATGGTTGAAAAAAAAGCACATGGATAGTAGACTTAAGGGAAAATAAGACCAAATTATTTAAGGATTTGACCACAGTTGGCAAAACTAAGGGATAAATTAGCATAACGTCAGGCAATAATCACTTCTTGGAGAGACGGAGGGGACTGTCATCCGGGAGGACCACAAAGTAGCTTCTAATGTACTGATGATTATCTGGTTTTAACTTAGCTTTTTTTTTCTTTTTCTTTTTTATGGGATATTTTGTTTATTTACATTTCCCCTTTCCAGGTCTCCCCTTTGGAAGCTTCCATCCTATCCCCCCCCGCCCCCCGCCTCTGATTCGCCTGTAATGGCAAATGCATGCTTACTTGTAAAACTTCAGAAACATTATCTTTACAGTTAAATGTAAAAGTACATGGTATCACAGCTAGAGGGCTGTGTATTTCATTAGCTGAGAATTCTAGATTGTCTTGATAACAATCCTAGTCACAGCCTGCCACAGCCTAGTGACTGGAGCAGCATTATTGTCATGCAATGCTGCAGACTAAAAATGTAAGATCAGGGTACTAGCTGGTTGGTTTCTTCTGGCTTTTCTCCTTTTCTGTGGCCATCTTCTCACTCTGTTTCCACTTGGTATTTCCTCTAATAACTAAGGAAGATTTCAGGTGATGAAATTAGTGATGTCTCGGAAAGGCCTGTCTCCAAAGAAGCCAGGTTCCTATACTGCAGTATGGCCATAAAGTATACTTTGTCAGGGAGAAAAAGGAGGGGAAGATGGCAGAGGATGGAGAGGAGGATTAGGACTAAAATAGTGACAAGTAATACAATTTAAAAGTTCATACCTAATAAGAGTTTTGTAAGTTACTACTAAATATAAAAATAAATGAATCAAAGTTAATAACATGTTGATAATTAGTTAGAAAACTATCAAGATATGTTGCACAATAGCGACAAAATGAATCAGGTATTTATAAGTATACCATCTTAGTTACTTTTCTATTCTGTGACAAAACACAAGGAGGGAAATTATGTCATTGGGCTTATGGTTGTGGATAGCAAAAATAGTACTTAGATAGTTGTAGAGCAAAGGAATGGCAGCAGAGAGGCCTGAGAGCCCTCATCTTGATCCAAAAGTAGGAAGCAAAGAGCTAACTCAAAGTAGCACAAGTCTTTGGAAACCTCAAAGTCCACGCCCAGTGATATACTTCCTTTAACAAGGCCACACCTTTTATTTTTTTAAAAAAAAGATTTATTTATTTAATGTATATAAGTACACTGTTCTTTCAGACACACCCTAAGAAGGCATCAGATACCATTAGAGATGGTTGTGAACCACCATGTGGTTTCTGGGAATTGAACTCATGACCTCTGGAAGAGCAGTAAGTTCTCTTTACCACTGAGACATCTCTCCAATCCCCAAGGCCATACCTTCTAATGCTCCCCAAAGAGCCATGAACCAGAAACCAAATATTGAAAGATGATGCTCTGGGAGCTGTTCTTATTCAGACCACTGTGTTCCATTCCCTGCCCCCCATGACCTCTGGTGGCCATATCATAATGCAAAATCAATTTAGTCCAATCTCAGACGGCCTTGGGGTCTTTCAGTCTCAAATCTATTTTGAAGACCAAAGTCTAACATCTCTTTTGAGACTCAAGGTAGCCTCTTCATTATAACCACCTTAAAATCAAAAGCCAATCACATACTTCTGACATACAGAATATAAACTGCCCGTGCATAGCGGAGGCATTGTAGCATAGTGGAGGAATTAGTTCCTCTGACAAAGGTCGAGTGACCCTAYGTGTGTGCGTTCATTTCTGGGCCTTCAATTTTATTCCATGTATCTACCTACCTGATATCACTGTTACTCTGYAATACAGCTTGAGGTCCAAGATGCTGATTTCCCCAGAAGTTCTTTTATTGTTGAGAACAGTTTTTGCTATCCTGGGTTTTTTGTTATTCCAGATGAATTTGAGAATTGCTCTTTCTAACTCTATGAAGAATTGAGTAGGAATTTTGATGGGAATTACATTGAATCTGTAGATTGCTTTTGGCAAGATGGCCATTTTTACTGTATTAATCCTGCCAATCCATGAGCATGGAAGATTTTTCCATCTTCTGAGGTCTTCTTCAATTTCTTTCTTCAGAGACTTGAAGTTCTTGTCATACAGATCTTTC
>BDUI01001606.1:101726-111803 GCA_002335545.1 Apodemus speciosus | reverse complement strand
AGAATCTTTCTCCCATAGCATTCATGGCAGTCATCCAGAACTGTCAGCCTATAGGTAACAGTATTCTAGTATAAACAAGACAGAATGCTTTCAGAGCCTTCATGTCTGTGACAGACAACCTGACAGTGAGTCCTTGTCTCTTTGTTCTATAACAGAGATTTAGTGGAGCCTTGACGAACATCAGATAAGTGGAGTTCTAAAGACCACAATGTATTTAAGGGGATTTTTTTTTCTGTACCTTTTATCAAACATCAAGAGTGACTGCAATCTAGGGAAATACCATAGACTTATTCCTGAATTTAATTCTTTCAGTCTTTTCAATTAAGCAAAAAGAGTAGTGAAGAGTGCAATAACAGAGTATGTTTATTTACTTCATACAAACTCTTGCTGAAACTTGTAATTATAGGGTACAGAGAATTCATGATACAGAAAACATAAAGTGAGGGCCACTGGGGAAAAAAATCTTAGAGTCAACTAAGGATAAAAGCTGTTAGAAAGTAGCAAATGATCATTTGGCAGAAGAAAAAGTAAGTGTAAGGTTTTAGTTTTAAATGTCACACATCAAATTTCTAAACAAGGGTAAATTTTTATTCCAGTGTCACTAAAAAGTGACTAAGTTCTTCATTGCATTTCTGACATCCTTATGTTAGTTTCTTATAGTAATAAGTAACAAGTTTAAAAGGTAAGCTATAAATAAACAACATTTTACCTTTGTTGCCAATATATCTATCATGAATGACTTTATAGGAATTTTTAAGAGGCATGTGTAACAATTTAAATAAAATGAATTTTGCTACTTTTGCAATGATTTTATACTATAGTAGTCTCATTTGAAACAAAATTTAGCATATCGTTTAGCATATGCATTAAAATAAATTAGTCAGTTTTTTATTGTATATAGTATTTTACTTTGATGTATGTCAGAGATAAGTTAATATTTTTAAAGCATAATTGATACTTTTTTCTTCTAGGTGTGATTTCTTACACAGAGTATCTTTTTCTTTTATGTATTTTAACAAGTAAGTATACTCATTAAATTTATTTCTTGATGCATTTTTCCTTATGATCCTAAAAATGAATCTTTCTTAGCATACTATTATGTTACTTTATGTGTATGTTGTCTCTTTTACAAATTTGTGCTTAAATATGACAGGAAAATGTTAAGTATAACACTTTAACAGTCAAAAACCTGTATACGTGGCTTCTGACAATAATAAAATTTTCATAAATTATAAATATATAACTTTTGGGGGTTTCAGCTACATGAAACCCTAAAGGTAAGAATTTATTCTATCAAATTTGTATTATATACCTTTAAACCAGGTTTTCCTCAAGTCTAATGTAAAAGAGTAATAAGTTTTAAGTCTCTTAACCTCCTTTTATCTGTCCACTGCAGTGGTTTGCTCTCTCTGGCACATGCAATAGTATTTTTGAAATACATGGCAGGTTTACTAGAGGTTTGGGTTCAGTTTCTCATCATCCAGTAGGTGAAACTGTGTGCTGTACTCACTGTGCTTCGGCCACCCGGCCTTTCCATTGGTGGAACTCCTTCCTGTGGAAGAAATCTGCTCTTTGAATGCATGCAGTATTGTCTGCCCTTTCAGCTGTCAGCACATCTCTCAAGACGTCCTGGGCATGCATCACTCGGGCTTCCTTTCAGAATGCAAGAGTCCTCACTTGTATCCTCTCTTCAGTAGCTCTCTTGCCTTCTCTCTTAATCCCTCGTCATGTTTTATTTTCCTCAGAGAATTTAGATTATTCAAAATTATGTTTTACAAGGTCAGTCTTTACACACACTGTGAAAGGTCTGCACTGTCAAAATGCTACCCTTGTTTGGGCCATCTATATCACAAAAAGTGTCTTATTCACAGTGTCCTTTTGGAAAATAATTGGTGAATGGGAAAAAAAAACAAGGAAGAATTGACTTAGGAAATTTCAGATGATGAAATCAGGAGATGTGTACAAATGAGCACTAGTCTAACTCACTTTAAAGTGCTCCATCTGTGCTTAGAAGGTTTACACTGCTATGCTAGTTGTAGAGGATATAGCAACAGAAAGAGGGCTGTGAAGCTGTGAATGCATATATGTCACACAGTATCTTCTATTTTCTCTTATGTTGTTTATTCTCTCTTAATGAGAACAAATTTAGTGTTGAAAGCAAGCATTCTGCCATTCATAGTAGGACCCCCTGAGATTGATGGAGTGTGAAAACTAGCTAATGCCAGTCTCATTCTGTGATGAGACTTATTTCATCTATATACTTTTTCAAAATCTTTTAAAAATGTAAAACTTGCTTTTCAGTTGTGGTGTCAGTATTTGTGAAAGATAAAAACAGTAAATACAGATTCCTAAAATACTTATAAAAATAAGATCATAAAGCAGTGGCTTCCATTGGTTATTTCCAGAGACAGTTCTGATGGACTGAGAAAGTAGGGCTATCTGCTTCTTCACAGAGTTCAGGGCTTCATGGCAGGCTGCTAAGTTTACTTGGAGATGGGGGCATTCAGATTTTTGCTAGCCATTTCAAAGGGCAAAAGGCAAGTCTTTTCTTAAAAGTGGGCATTGACCTCCGCCCTCAAGGACGCTTTTCTTCTCTCCAGGTTTTCTTGTTCATATTCTAGATATATTAAAAAAATAAAAGAAGAAGAAAAGAAAAAAGAAAGAAAAAAGCAAAACTATGGGGCTCCAGAAAACCTCATAAAACTAAGTCAGTTCTTAAGCATGGCAGTCTTTCTCAAAGAGATAATTGATATGTGGTTATTGGAAGGCCTGGGAYTGCACATTCACACTTTGATAGAAGCTGCTGGCTTTTCAGGCTTCTAAAATTTAACCCCACTCTGTGAATGTCGCATGAGCACATTTATCCCCAGGTGATTTCAGTTAGATTTGTCTGAAGAATTGGAACTGATACATTGTGTTATATTTTTACTCTCTCTCTCTCTCTCTCTCTCTCTCTCTCTCTCTCTCTCTCTCTCTCTTTGCCACTTCAAGTAGTTGAACATAGTTCAATTTAAAAAAGAAATCAGTGGAGGAACACCCTCATAGAAGCAAGTGGAGGGAGGATGGGATGGGGGTTTCCGAGAAGGGGGAAATTGAGAAGGGGATAATATTTGATATGTAAATAAAGAAAATATTCAATAAAAAATAAAAGGAAAAAAGAAAAAAAGCTGATTTTAAAAAAAGAAATCAAATGTAGTGACCTCAAGTTTGTCTTTGTTAATAAATAAGCAGAATTTGGATATTTATTTTTAGAGGGACAGTTGTCAAATATTTCCTTTAATACAATGCAATAAGTAATAGGTACTTAGAAAACTTACTGTCAGTTCTGTTACTCAATCCATAGTACATAAAGCAAAAATATGTATTCTTCAAAAATAGCTCTCACTGTATGTAACCTATACTAACATATTACTTTGCATTTATTTTGTGCAATGTTTATATCTAACTGTTGAATGCATGGATTTTGTACTTTTAAGTATTTTTTTCCATCTTAAGAAAACTTTCGGGGTTTTTGTTTTTTTTCCTGGCAGAGCCCCATGCAGGCTTCAGAATAGCTTTCAATATGTTTGACACCGACGGGAATGAGATGGTGGATAAAAAGGAATTTTTGGTGGTATGTACATTACATGCTACATTTTCCTAATAATTAAATATTACTCACTTATGTTGTTATGTTTTGTGGTAAGACTTATGGAAATATAAGTTATATTAAGTGTTTAAAGATGACTATAATCAGATGTTTGGAATTTATCAGATACTCTGTATTCGATGGAAAAAAAGGCAATCCTAAGATTGTCTTTCCAGCTAATACTCAGGGTTTTTTTTTAAAGATATATTTATTATATCTAAGTACACTATAGCTGTCTTCAGACACACCACAAGAGGGCATCAGATTTCATTACAGATGGTTGCGAGCCACCATGTGGTTGCTGGGATTTGAACTCAGGACCTTCAGAAGAGC
Organism: Apodemus speciosus; assembly: GCA_002335545.1. Classification (NCBI taxonomy): domain Eukaryota; kingdom Metazoa; phylum Chordata; class Mammalia; order Rodentia; family Muridae; genus Apodemus; species Apodemus speciosus. The sequence goes on along the minus strand of BDUI01001606.1, from coordinate 107,842 downwards.
AGTCAGTGCTCTTAACCACTGAGCCATCTCTCCAGTCCTAATACTCATCTCTTTGCCACAGGAACTTTTCTTCATCAGTTTGGACTCATCTTCTATTTCCCATTACCTTATAGTTAACATGTGTGGACCACTTCCTGCGACTTTCCTTCTCAGTGATCTCTGCTCCTCCTGTCTGTCATATACCTGATAGTCTTTATGTGCTCTGTCCCTTCCCATCTCCCCTTCAGGTCTTTGTCTTTTACTTGTGTATACTACACAAAATACTTTCTTTTTCTTCTGAAATAAAAAGTAATATTAATTTATTTCTTAGAGTAGCAAAATATGCCAATAATATCAATGTTCTATTCTTATTTTTTCATATCTTCTATTTAAATGTAAGAGAAAAGTACACATAAAGAGCTATTTTATTTTATTTCAGAAYGAACCTGTTTATCTAAATAATTTGATTAAATATTCTGTATCAGCACTGGCTTTGGGAGATCCCATTCCTCCAAAGCTCTTTGTGCCTGTGTCTTTTGGGATGCTGCCTGCTTCTGGGACAGAGTCAGAGGCACTCGTATCACCTGCTATTTGTTTCCACATACTCTGCAAGAGCTGCAGTTGCTCTAAAGCTCCGATGTGCTCTGATGAGTTGTTGCAGTGCTTCCTGTAGTGTGACATTTACCTGTGTGCTACAGAGACTCTGAAAGCAGGAGCAACTTGACTCTCAACTCTCACTGCACACAGTGAAATAGAGGCGCTGGGCAGGCGGCCTGATGAGTAAAGTGCTTGCTGCCCAAGCAGGACTGCGTTCAGATCCCCAGCACCATGTAAATACCAGCCTGCGCAGTAACCTCATTGCTGAGGGGCAGAGATGGGAGGACCCCTGGGGCTGCGGCCAGGTCGTCTAGCTAATGTGTCAGCTCCAGGTCTGGTGAGACAACCTATTTTAAAAAATTTAGTGGGGAATGATTGGGAAGACAGCCAGTGTTGACCACTGCCCTCTGTCCATGTACACACACACACACACACACACACACACACACACACACACACACAAAAGTAAAAGTAATAACTGAAAAGGGGGAAATGATACAGTTAAGATTGTTNTACCACCAAATGCAAAAGTTTCCATTTTTGTAATGTTATTTTGGTATAATATGATTAAGAACTATGTTATCACTATATACACACAAAAATATATTTCATCACTTCTTTAGCTTCATTATTTTTAACCATACTGAAAAACATTTTACATTTGATAATAGAAAATGCTTTTCAAAGATATTAGATATTCAAATACTAGTTTTCTCCATTTTGCTTCTAGAGAATTAATAGTTATTTCTTCAATACAAAATGATGGGGTATTTTTTTTTAATAGCCAAATTTGAAATACAACACTCACTGTAAAAGCTTCTTGTTTCTGTATCCATATGGTGGTTGGTTATGTGGACATTGGCTTGTTCTCAAATCATGTGAAATATCTAGGTATTATGGCGCATGTCTATAAGCCCAGTGTTGGGAAGGCAAATGCAATATCAGGCATGTAAGGCCAGCCTTAACCACATAGTAGATTCAAGGCTATCCTGTGTTACTTGATGCCTTGATTAAAAGACAAAAGCAAAAAGTCTTGGCTTTTTTCATGTGGAATCTGAATAAAAGACACGAGTCTTTTATTTGTGGACATCTCTTTTTAACTAGGATTTAAATACTGGGCTTGGGTACATTAAAAAGTCCTTGGAGAACTGAGCATGGTTGTATACTTTACTAATCTCTGCTTCTCTAGAGCCTAAAAAGGGAGGACTTTTGAGTCTGCAGCCAAACTAGATTCCATAGCAAAGACTCATCTCACAAACAAACATATTCTTAGAAAATTTATTCATATTTTAGGGTGAGTTAATAGCACTGGGAGTGTTTAAAACTCAAAAGGAAGGCAGTGGTGGCGCACGCCTTTAATCCCAGCACTCTGAGAGGCAGAGGCAGGCGGATTTCTGAGTTCGAGGCCAGCCTGGTCTACAGAGTGAGTTCTGGGACAGCCAGGGCTATACAGAGAAACCCTGTCTCAACAAAACAAAACAAAACAAAACAAAATTCAAAAGGAATAGGTAAATATAAAATAGGAAATATAATGAATTTTAAAGATTTTACCTTAATATGGCTTATAAGAATATATAGATTGGACCAAATATAATTGAGAACACTAACAAGAAAACCAAATGCATGGAAGAAAGAAATCCTTTTTCCCTTAGAAAAGGTTAAAATCTTATAAGGTCTTATAAGAGTTTAGAGCCAGCTTGTAAGATGTCAGAGAAATACTGAATTACTTAATTTACATGTATATGAAGATTGATGGCAAATTCTTAAACCTAAATATTTAAAGCTACTAAATATTAATTTAAAATGGATTTTATCTTCTTAGCTATTACTTAGTAAAAAAAATATTAAGTAACTTCTTGTAAAAGCAATATGTAACACTTAGGAAAACATAATAGATCAAGAAATAGTACTTTAATGATGTCATGCTTTTAAGGAAGTTCTTTAAATTTTTAGTTGAAAGCCTAATTGTTCAAAACCTAATTGTCTATTCTTTTCCCTTTCTTTCCACTCTTCAAGACAGGGGGCTCTCTAAACCACTCAAGGCTGTATGTGAACTTAAAATCCTTCATCCATCATGTAGTTGATGTCTTCCTTATCCTCTACTTTTAAAGACTGTACCGTTACTGTATTAGTAGTATTAGACTTTGTTATGTTTTTGTCCTCGGTGGCCTTAAGTAAATCAAAGGATTGATCTTCTCATTTTCTTCTGGTTTTATATGTTTATAGTTAGGAAGAACTATGAAACTATAGTTCATCTTCAGCAGTATGTTCTCTTTCCTGACCATTTTCATTTAATTATATCACTTTTTTCCCCCTTCCTATGTGCATATTAAATAAACTCAGTAGCCAGGTAGTCCTACAGACAAATGCTCCTATGACCCTCTGCATTCAAGGATTCCTCCTGTTAAGTAATCCTAAATGAGGGAAACCTTGAATTAATTATCAATTATATGGCATTATAAAAGTTCTTTATATTAATTATAATAGTTTGTCATCGTCTAAGTGAATCAAAGTGGYAAGAGAACTCTTAAATAATTATCTTTACAGCCATTGACCATTTYAGAATCTTTCTCCCATAGCATTCATGGCAGTCATCCAGAACTGTCAGCCTATAGGTAACAGTATTCTAGTATAAACAAGACAGAATGCTTTCAGAGCCTTCATGTCTGTGACAGACAACCTGACAGTGAGTCCTTGTCTCTTTGTTCTATAACAGAGATTTAGTGGAGCCTTGACGAACATCAGATAAGTGGAGTTCTAAAGACCACAATGTATTTAAGGGGATTTTTTTTTCTGTACCTTTTATCAAACATCAAGAGTGACTGCAATCTAGGGAAATACCATAGACTTATTCCTGAATTTAATTCTTTCAGTCTTTTCAATTAAGCAAAAAGAGTAGTGAAGAGTGCAATAACAGAGTATGTTTATTTACTTCATACAAACTCTTGCTGAAACTTGTAATTATAGGGTACAGAGAATTCATGATACAGAAAACATAAAGTGAGGGCCACTGGGGAAAAAAATCTTAGAGTCAACTAAGGATAAAAGCTGTTAGAAAGTAGCAAATGATCATTTGGCAGAAGAAAAAGTAAGTGTAAGGTTTTAGTTTTAAATGTCACACATCAAATTTCTAAACAAGGGTAAATTTTTATTCCAGTGTCACTAAAAAGTGACTAAGTTCTTCATTGCATTTCTGACATCCTTATGTTAGTTTCTTATAGTAATAAGTAACAAGTTTAAAAGGTAAGCTATAAATAAACAACATTTTACCTTTGTTGCCAATATATCTATCATGAATGACTTTATAGGAATTTTTAAGAGGCATGTGTAACAATTTAAATAAAATGAATTTTGCTACTTTTGCAATGATTTTATACTATAGTAGTCTCATTTGAAACAAAATTTAGCATATCGTTTAGCATATGCATTAAAATAAATTAGTCAGTTTTTTATTGTATATAGTATTTTACTTTGATGTATGTCAGAGATAAGTTAATATTTTTAAAGCATAATTGATACTTTTTTCTTCTAGGTGTGATTTCTTACACAGAGTATCTTTTTCTTTTATGTATTTTAACAAGTAAGTATACTCATTAAATTTATTTCTTGATGCATTTTTCCTTATGATCCTAAAAATGAATCTTTCTTAGCATACTATTATGTTACTTTATGTGTATGTTGTCTCTTTTACAAATTTGTGCTTAAATATGACAGGAAAATGTTAAGTATAACACTTTAACAGTCAAAAACCTGTATACGTGGCTTCTGACAATAATAAAATTTTCATAAATTATAAATATATAACTTTTGGGGGTTTCAGCTACATGAAACCCTAAAGGTAAGAATTTATTCTATCAAATTTGTATTATATACCTTTAAACCAGGTTTTCCTCAAGTCTAATGTAAAAGAGTAATAAGTTTTAAGTCTCTTAACCTCCTTTTATCTGTCCACTGCAGTGGTTTGCTCTCTCTGGCACATGCAATAGTATTTTTGAAATACATGGCAGGTTTACTAGAGGTTTGGGTTCAGTTTCTCATCATCCAGTAGGTGAAACTGTGTGCTGTACTCACTGTGCTTCGGCCACCCGGCCTTTCCATTGGTGGAACTCCTTCCTGTGGAAGAAATCTGCTCTTTGAATGCATGCAGTATTGTCTGCCCTTTCAGCTGTCAGCACATCTCTCAAGACGTCCTGGGCATGCATCACTCGGGCTTCCTTTCAGAATGCAAGAGTCCTCACTTGTATCCTCTCTTCAGTAGCTCTCTTGCCTTCTCTCTTAATCCCTCGTCATGTTTTATTTTCCTCAGAGAATTTAGATTATTCAAAATTATGTTTTACAAGGTCAGTCTTTACACACACTGTGAAAGGTCTGCACTGTCAAAATGCTACCCTTGTTTGGGCCATCTATATCACAAAAAGTGTCTTATTCACAGTGTCCTTTTGGAAAATAATTGGTGAATGGGAAAAAAAAACAAGGAAGAATTGACTTAGGAAATTTCAGATGATGAAATCAGGAGATGTGTACAAATGAGCACTAGTCTAACTCACTTTAAAGTGCTCCATCTGTGCTTAGAAGGTTTACACTGCTATGCTAGTTGTAGAGGATATAGCAACAGAAAGAGGGCTGTGAAGCTGTGAATGCATATATGTCACACAGTATCTTCTATTTTCTCTTATGTTGTTTATTCTCTCTTAATGAGAACAAATTTAGTGTTGAAAGCAAGCATTCTGCCATTCATAGTAGGACCCCCTGAGATTGATGGAGTGTGAAAACTAGCTAATGCCAGTCTCATTCTGTGATGAGACTTATTTCATCTATATACTTTTTCAAAATCTTTTAAAAATGTAAAACTTGCTTTTCAGTTGTGGTGTCAGTATTTGTGAAAGATAAAAACAGTAAATACAGATTCCTAAAATACTTATAAAAATAAGATCATAAAGCAGTGGCTTCCATTGGTTATTTCCAGAGACAGTTCTGATGGACTGAGAAAGTAGGGCTATCTGCTTCTTCACAGAGTTCAGGGCTTCATGGCAGGCTGCTAAGTTTACTTGGAGATGGGGGCATTCAGATTTTTGCTAGCCATTTCAAAGGGCAAAAGGCAAGTCTTTTCTTAAAAGTGGGCATTGACCTCCGCCCTCAAGGACGCTTTTCTTCTCTCCAGGTTTTCTTGTTCATATTCTAGATATATTAAAAAAATAAAAGAAGAAGAAAAGAAAAAAGAAAGAAAAAAGCAAAACTATGGGGCTCCAGAAAACCTCATAAAACTAAGTCAGTTCTTAAGCATGGCAGTCTTTCTCAAAGAGATAATTGATATGTGGTTATTGGAAGGCCTGGGAYTGCACATTCACACTTTGATAGAAGCTGCTGGCTTTTCAGGCTTCTAAAATTTAACCCCACTCTGTGAATGTCGCATGAGCACATTTATCCCCAGGTGATTTCAGTTAGATTTGTCTGAAGAATTGGAACTGATACATTGTGTTATATTTTTACTCTCTCTCTCTCTCTCTCTCTCTCTCTCTCTCTCTCTCTCTCTCTCTCTC
>BDUI01001606.1:62056-83615 GCA_002335545.1 Apodemus speciosus | reverse complement strand
GAGGAGACAGAGATGCAGATCCCTTTTGCTTGCTGGGCAGACAGTCTAGCTGCATTAGCAAAGCCCAGGTTCATGGAGAGACCCAGGCTTAAAAGACTGGGTAAATAGTGCTTAAGAGAGACATCTAGGATTGATGCCGACCTTATGCACACACACTGGCATGTGTACACACACGCACATGCACACATCGGTATCCAAAATAAATACCAATTATTCCTGAGTTCTTTTTTCTCTTTTTTTTTAAATAAAGTTTGGGGGTGGTGCCTTACTCAGAAAGTCTTCTCTGTTATTGCACTCCTACATTATAGAAAGTGAAAATTCACTGTAAGTCACAACTTGTATAAAAGAATTATTTATAGTATTTGTATTTCAAGATACAAACTAGTTCAGAAGGAAAGCTTGGAAATTTATGTATATATTTCTTCATTGCATATAATACACAACTCTTAAAATATTATAGGTAAATAAGAGCTTAGCATCTTATTTTCTCATTCCACAGCTGCTTTAAACTGTTGGCATTTTACATTATAAAGGAGAATCCATGTTTTTAAAATTACTATAAATTTGTTATAAATTTTACTATAAAATTAATAGTAATATAAAATTAAGATTTGCATATGTGAACAGCTGGTCCTAATCTCTGCCGAAAATAATTCAGAGTGCAATATGACAAGTGTATCACAGCAATGCAAACAATTGCTAGTACCAGGATTCTAAAGATTACTTTGACTTCTACAAATGAGATTTAATGTCTTTGTGCTATAAGTAATACTTATCCATTGGATTATTCAGGAATTTTATTATAATAAATTGGAAGATTTCCCTTTTGCTGGAGATTAAGGTTATTTTTACATTGTAAACAATAGAAATTTGTTTAAAAGGCGCTCTTAAGACTTTATTTTAATAGTTTGATAAATTTGTATTTTATATAAATTTTGAAATTTAAAATAAATTTGGTCATGTGTTTTTACTGGTGCTGAGGACTGCCTCACATTACCACTGACCTGCACCTCCACACTGCAGCAGCTGACCGAGCCCTGCCCAGCTCCTAGCACAGATGAGCGCGCGCGCACACCTCGCGGCTAACCGGCCGCCCGGCCTGTCTTCACCTGCGGGGCTTTCACTGTTATGAAACCACCTGAATTCATTTTTTGAACAAATCACTCAAATTCAGTAAGCACAAGAATTAAAGAAGTAAAGTCTTTTTTCCCACCTTCTTGTAATTTGTTAAGTAAACAGCTCGGATGCCAAGGACACTGGTGTGGTTCCCAGTGGCTCCAGTGCTTGGTTTCAGATGGAAATGGGGTCCCCATTTGCATTTTCTCTTTTTTCCCCACCTCTGCTGTCGAACCGTTGCTCATCTCTCTGAGGGTCTGGAATACTTGAATAAGTGCAACCTAAGCTGATAAGACTGGACACTGAAAACTTAGTGAGCTGAGCTGCCCCAGTGAGGTCGTTGTAGATGGCTGGGTAAACAGCACTCATCTCAAATTCACCGCACTGCAGGCAGTGTCCATGCGCCCTCACGCCCTCACGAGTAACGCCCCGCCGCCTCTCATTCTGAAGGGCTTTTGTTTTCAGATGTATATAGATTTAATTTCAATAATAAGTAAGTGTGTACAGTGTGACGATCCTTTTTTTCAATTATCGTTGAAAAGTCTTTCTCATCTAAGTCATACTTCAACTTTTTAAACTTGACAAAATTAGTAAAACATGGTAAGAATATATGAATGAATATAAGTATGAAATTTTTTTCAATAAAAAACCGGAAAAAAATCTATCACCTACTCCATCTTTGTAACTTGCAGACAGGTACACTGGTTTTTCATGCTAATAGGCTAGTGCCGGATTCTTAAACTCAACTTGAGCATGCCTCCAAGATATCTGCTATACCATTTAAGCAAAATAAATTGATATTTGCACCTCTGACTAACAATAGGAACATGTGTACACTTTATTTATCTTCATATTGTAGCGTTCTCCTGCAAGTTATTATAGACAGGATTATTTCTATCTTCAGATAAGGAAGCTGAAGGGCCAGGTCACTGAAGTCATGTCCTCTGACTTTAAATCCTGTTCTTTTCCCATTAGAACAGTGTGCCTCATCCACCCAGTTTGTGGTGACATGGCGTCTTCCAGGGTTACTCTCTCCTCACATGGGACACTGAAAGAAGGGCTGGCACCTCTCTCATCCTTCAACTTTATAATATGCTTTGCAAGCAAATATTCTTAAAGATAGTGTGTGATACTTGGCTACCTGTATTCTTTTCTCCTCTAGCCACCGGATGGGACTGCTGTCTGATGATTGTGGTGTGGGACAGTGGCTTTCCTCGGGACTGACCACTGAGGATGCTGTGGCTTGTCAGGGAATTTAAATGGGAATGAGTGCAGAGCTCCCCCAGACTGCACAGGAGCTGTGTGCTGGGGACCAGTGACAGACCCAGCCTCGATTACTTAATTAAGAACAGAACATTGGGGTAATTCCTAAAGAATTTCAATAACCCTTTCTCTACAAGATAGGCATTTTTGGCAGTTTTGTTTGGCTGCATTTGGGTTTGGGTTTATTTTTTTTTGAGATAGGGATTCATATAGCACCACCTCGTCAGGAACTTGAATTCTTGATTGTCCTGTCTCAGCCTCCCAGTGCTAGGACTAAAGCCATGTGAAATCACATCTGGCTCAAAAATCAAGTTTTTAAGAAAGATATAAATAATCCAAGTAGCATGGATCACCTTTAAAAAGCAGCTTAATTGAGTAAAAGATGGGCATCTAAGGGGAAACAGATGATCTAGTATCCATAGCATTCTAATTCTTACAAGAAAGTATTTGACCCATAGAGGAAGGAGAGGAAGATCCTACTGTTGCTAAGACAACTACCCTGTAAAACACCGGGAAGAGGGCTTGGAGGAGGAGTTATATCGGCATGTCTTATAGACATACATGAAATGCAGCTCCCACTAGCCCCGTCTTTTCTAGAACATCCTCTTCATGACTTCTGATAAGTACTATCTCAGCTACACACCACAGCAGACATACACAACCATTTATATTAGCGTCAAAAGCGGTGGCTTTGTGTTATCTTCTTACATTCCCTATGAGTTATAATTACTTCAATTTCCTGAATTGTGCATTTGAATTTTTGAAGTAGTTGTGAGTTGATGACAAAGGAAAGAAGAGGGAAAGACTAGCGAAGCAGTCAAGTGGGAAACTGCATAAAGCAGTTCCATCCTGTGAGCACTGCAACCAGACACATTAGAAATGTGTTTGTGGAAATGTAGGCTAATTGAGTAAAGAAAGGGAAATCCTGTGAAATTAACCTCTTGACCATTCAAAAATTATATGATGCTTATCTTTGAAAAAAGTACCAGTAATAAATTACTGCTGTAGTTTCTCTTTCTAAACACATCGTCACATATTTTAAAATTGGTTGTAACATAATGTGGTTAAAGAAAGCTGTTTATGAAAGTTTGAGCCCATTCTCTGGTTTCCATAGAGCCAGCATCTTTGGAGAGTAGCTCGCTTTCAGTTGGATTGTTCAGATTGTGTAGGAAAAAGAAACTAATTACTTAAATAAAAGTGGCATAATTAAACGATGTCTAAATAACTACTTAAGATAGTCAACAGGATAGGTACGCCTATACGCATAATAATTTCAGGTAGAAAACTTTTAAAATATAACTGAAAAACATTTTTGACAATAAAGATCAGTATTGCTCAAGTTTCTATTTTTAAAATTTGAGTATTTTAGTTATAGTTCTATCCATGATTATAGACTTTGCTCCTCATTTTAATGCTTGTGCCTTTTCGTTCTTGGGTTGATTTTACATAGACAAGTGTTTTGCCTGCGTGTATGTATGTATGTATACCATGATTGTGCCTGTGCATGCGGAGGTGAGAAGGGATATGAGATGCCCTGGACCTGGAGTTGGGGATGGTTTGGAGCCGTCATGTGGGTAAGGGAACCAAACCTGGGTCCATGAGAAGAGCAGCAGGCACGCGCGCACTCCTAACCGGCAACCCGTCCCTCCAGCCGTTCTTGACTTCTATTTTGATAAAGTTCTTGGAAGACTATTTAGTATGCTGTCTTGTTTGGGGCTTGTTTGTTTGTTTGTTTTCATTGCTAATTTTAAATTATGTTTTTAAGCGTGCTGATGACATCACAAGCTTAGTAGCAGATACTACACTTCTGGTGCACTTTTTTGGAAAGAAAGGAAAAGCTGAGCTCAACTTTGAAGATTTTTATAGGTGAGCTAAGTTTAAATGATTAGACTGCTAAGGTCAGGTTGTCCTGGGAAATCATAGAACACAGTGAAACTGTGCTGCTCTGGTCTTAACAGAATATTCTGTTTATGGTGTGCACCGCCATTGCTGTCTGCAGGTATATTAATAATGATGGCAACGTCTAAAAGATAGAAAATGAGTGATTTACAAGCAGATTATTATACCATGTGTATTTAGAAGAGATTTCCTCAGTCAGTTCCTCAGTCTCAATGAGCCACAGTAAAAATGGCCAGAATCATCTCGACCCTACAGGATGCTGTTAACCACTTTGCAGACAGGCAGGCCAAACTCCAAAAGAGAGGCTGCTTGTTCAGTTACCACAGTCACTGAGCAATAATTATTAAATTATTTCCATATAACCTTCCCTAGAATGGTAACTGTCTGATCATTTATCGTGCTTATTTTTCATTATTTCATCACAGATTTATGGATAATCTACAAACAGAAGTTCTAGAAATAGAATTTCTTTCCTACTCTAATGGAATGAATACTATCAGTGAAGAAGATTTTGCCCATATTCTTCTACGGTATACTAATGTGGAAAATACATCAGTATTTTTGGAAAATGTACGCTACARTATACCTGAAGAAAAGGTGCTTAATCTTTTGTTTATTTTGTTATAGCCATTATCTTGAAACACTATTTAATAAATGCCATTTTGTAATGACTTACTAAATAACTTTATTATTCTAGTTATTACTCTGAGAATTAAAACCTATGTTTGGAAATATTATATTCAAGTAGAAATCATTCTTAGAAATACTTAAAAGTCTTTAAGGCTATTAGTTTGTTTGTTTGTTTGTTTGTTTGTTTGTTTTCAAATTATGACTATTAACTGTTTTTCAAGAGAATTCTGATGAATTATTCTGGTGTTTTGACTAGTACCAAAACAAGTAAGGCAGCTGGTATTGACATTATTTCTGTTACCCACAGTTTATTTCTATAGCACCTCTAACAAAAGGTCATTTGAAGAGTGCCTTTGATGAGTGAGTGATCTTATCTACATTTGAAGAGGCTTTTCTGCAGCTTTTGGTGGCATGAATGGTTAAGAGCCCAAGACAAGTCCTTGTCTGTTTGCTTGGTAGCAAACGTAGAGTCCGCCCTTTGAGCAGGTGCATTATCTAGTGGTATTTGAATGCTTCGTTGCAACCAAATAGAACTGCTGTCACACATATCTCTTTACGCCTTCTATTTGTGTTTATGAAAGGATCAGGTTAAACTGTTGAAGAAAACTCAAATAGTTAGGGTTTGTTTAGAGTGGATACACTGTGACAGGGTTAACAATTCTCAGACTCCCCTAAGGATCTGGGGGTGGGGAGAGGCTTGGTGCATTTGGCTATTTACATTATCTTTTAGTCAAATGACTTATATCTGTTTCACCCACAAAGCTGTATTTTCCTGACCAGCAGATAATTCCCTAGAAATAAAAATCATAATTATGCTATTTAAGCTACTATAGTGTTAAGTAGGACTTTAATCTGTCTTCTTTTTCTAAACAGAAACTTGAAAAACTAGCTCAGAAGGTCAAATTGCAGGATGACTTTATAGAAAGTTTTCAGTTTTTTATAATTAATTTTTATATTTAAAATTATTCCAAAATTTAGAAAATCTGAAGTTAAATTCAGCTTTTCTACAAATTTAATTGTAGAAATATCTCTATAATTGTTATCATAGAAAAAGTCACATCGTCATGGCTGCAGTACGGTGATTGCTGATCTGGACCCTCATCCACTCTCAGAGCAACCTTGCAGACATTGACACATTTCCTTTGGGAATGGAGATAGTAAGGACCTAAGGCACTTGTCCACTCGGACCCAAGACTCTAAGGCAGCAGTTCTTCCACTGTTCTCTACTTAAGTCTCTCCCTTCTGTCCACCACTCATCCTTTTCTTCCCCAGTAAAAGAAAAGAAAGAAAAGGTGATATTCGAATGGCACTTAACATGTCTAAACTACTTTCATCTTCATTCATAGATATTAAATATCTATAAGCCTTATTATAGATAAGCGACAAGATAGGCAAGTTCTCCTTCAGTAGGAATGTACACTGCTAGAAAGGCAAAATAAGTAAAAAAGAAAGATATTTTCAGATAAAGGCAATGCTGTGGGCAGGACAAGGATATGGACAAGAGCTGTTCTGTTGGAGAGTTCTGGAGACGTAGCTTTGAGCAGAGCCTGTGTGCAGTGAGCTGTGCAGAGTCTGGATGAAGGTATTAGAAGACAGGAGAGCAGCAAAGGGCACAGGCCTGGGAGGGGACAGGCTTGGGCTGTTTGAGAAAATGCTAAACACATTTCTTAAATACCAGGAAAGTACTAAGTGATGAGAAGGGAGTTGTGTGTCAGGTCTGATAGAACTCCGTGGACAGAAGGAGAACGGGGCTTAGATTTCATTCTAATGGAGCTACTAAGACTGATAGGAAGCTGTTGCCATGTTTAAGTTTTAAATTGGGGCCTGGAAAAACGACTTTCCTAGTTAGTTCCCTCGCGACTTTCCTAGTTAGTTCCCTCGCCAGCCAGCACTCTTATCCATGACCCTTCTTTGCCCACCCTGGAAGCTGGAACCGTGGGCTCTGTTCTCTCTCTCTTTTTTTAGTATACTTGATTATTTAAATTTTATTGATTATATCCAAACTTGAGATACAGTATTTTTATTTCAAGTAATGTTCCTATTAACTGAAGTAGCACCTGGGGTAGAATCGCAGCCTGTGAACATGGCGTCTAAGAATAGGCTGCTCTGAGCACAGGGCCTTCCTCCTTAGTGCTCTCTGCGCTGGCCTCTCAGTGCCACTGCCTGCAGTCACTGCACACTCCTGCTGTCGGAACGAGATCAGCTAAATGACAGTTGGCGCAGACAGCTCGAGGTTTGTATTGTTGCTGTGAACATCCTGATAGCCTGATGCTGACTCGTGTGAAGGGCTAAATATGCAAAGCAGATGCGCCTCTGGGCTTTTATAGGTGTAATAAATGGTGTTTACAGGATTAGCATAACCGGAACTTTTCCAGTCATTTTTATTGAGGCGTGTAGCAGTGCTACCCAATAGAAATAAATATGCCTGAACCCTAAGTTGATTTGGAAAAATCTTTCCAAACACACCTGGAGTGCTTGCTTATAAAATAGATTGCAGTCCTAATGTTTCCTTTTAGTAAATGTGTTACATTTATTCTAATATCTGTCAATACTAACTTTCACATTTATTTTCCCCAAATAGGGCATTACATTTGATGAATTCAGGTCATTTTTCCAGTTTCTAAACAACTTAGAAGACTTTGCAATAGCTCTCAATATGTATAACTTTGCAAGCCGTTCTATAGGACAAGGTAAGAAATCATCTCTGAAAATGTCAGTGTCAGGACAGGCCTACCTCGTTCCCAGAGGTTTCGGTAACAGGCTAGTGAGATGTGTTTGATCATGCCTCAGCTTACCTGAAGACCCAGGTTTATGATGTCTGTGGAAAATCAGTTCCGAAACTTAAATGCAGAGTCTAAGGAAATATGCTGATTTCTTACTGGATTTATATTTGACCTTTCATATTATGAGGAAAAACTAATAATATTTATTGTAAAAGGTTTAAGAAGAAATCTTATGACTACGTGGTAACATCAGGGAACCGATGTCTACTCATAGAAGCTGCTGCTGGCCAATTACCAGTTCCAGAAATTTTCATGATCTTTCCTTAATTAGAAACCAGAAATACTGGGGCTGGAGAGATGGCTCAGAGGTTAAGAGCACTGACTGCTCTTCTGAAAGTCCTGAGTTCAATTCCCAGCAACCACATGGTGGCTCACAACCATCTGTAATGGGAACTGTTGTCCTCTTCTGGTGTGCCTATACTCATATACAGAAAATAAATATATTAAAAAAAAAAAGAAACCAGAAATACATGAGCAGGCCTCTTAGCCATTAACTTACACTAACTGGATTCTTGAGAGTGATATATAAAACTGATTATCTTTTTTTTAACTTACAAAAATACACATCGGTCATACGGGACCGCCTCAGTCTTTGTTCATGGGCTGGCTAAGAAGCCGCGTCCTCTAGGCTCCCTCCCTGCCGCCTCTTTAAGAGCACCTGCTGGAGCAGGGCTGTTTGGGTTTTTAAGACAATTTCCCTGCCTCTGCCAGAATCTATTATGTTAAATTTCAGATTATAGTCTTGAGATTTTTTTATATTCAACTTCTAGGGGAATGGGAAGCTGTGTCCTAACTGTAGATGCCAGTTCCTTCTCTCAGAAGCAGAGAAGGGACGGGGCAGTGACCATGTGGGCGTGGGTTCAACTCCCGCTGCAGAAGCACTCAGCGCCCACTTGGTGCATTTGTTGTGTGGCCTCACTCAGTCATTGGATAAGAAACCTGAGCATTCCCTCATAGTCACTCTTTTTCTAAGCTGTGTGTTCAAACATTGGAAGGCATGTCTCAACAAATGAAACCTRTATACTTAATATATAGTATATGTCATATATTTAACATATATCTTTAATATATTCTTTTAAAAGAAATTGGTATCAGTGTGTTTAGTTCAGAGCATAAGGTTGTTCTCATATTATGGAAGTAGAAAACAGGAGAAATTTTGTGTGACCTTTTCACATGTTTGAAACAATATCCACGTGCTCCTCTCCTTGCCGCCCGCAGCATGCCTGTGGGGGCCGTTGCAGTAGACACCTGAGCAGCATTCCTTCACTAGCTCCTGAGACACACAGAAGACGGCTCTAAAACAAAACCACAACTGCTGTGGGCAACTTTTCAAGTGCCCCAGTTGTCTATAGAGAGCATCAGGTTCCCAGCACCACTGTCCACACAGCACCTCCCCTGTCCTCTGTCCTCTGAGATGTAGGACTGCTCCTTGTCAGCGTCCGCCCTGATCCCCTCTCCCTCACAGCACGTGCTCCTTCAGTTCGCTCATCTGTCATTTCTCATTGCCACTGCTGAAACCATCCATCCTTCGGGGCTGAGTTCCAAGACACAATCGTAGCCTGTTGAAGTCATTGCCTGCCCTTTTCTCGTTCCTTCTGTGTCAGCACTGTAGACAGAATTAATCACCTCCAAATTCACAGAGCACTTTACCACCATGTTTTGTGTGATCCTGTGTAATGACTATTTCTGCAAATCCTGTCTCCCATCTGAACTGTCTCTTGGGGACTTCTCTATCATAATAGCCTCTGCAGTGTCTCTTCCTGACCTGACGGTAGCTGCTCTTCCAGCATTCCTTGTTAAGAGTATTATTAACCCCGTAGAGCCACCACTTGCTCTTTTCATTAAAGCCACAGTGTTGTCTTTTTCCCTGAGTGAAAGTCATTTGCCACATACCATCATAGCTCATGCTTACAAAAACTTTTTACAACYTTTGCAATAATTAGCATCATGTCCTAAAAGAAAACCACTGCTCTTTCTTTTTTTATGACATCTAGATGAATTTAAACGTGCTGTATACGTAGCAACTGGCCTGAAACTTTCACCACATTTGGTGAACACTGTCTTCAAGATTTTTGATGTTGACAAAGATGACCAATTAAGTTATAAAGAATTTATTGGGATTATGAAAGACAGACTCCATAGAGGGTTCCGGGTAAGCCTGCAGATTTCATGCCTCTTGATAATTTGTTTTAAATTAAATCTAAGTTCAGAAAAAGTTTATGTGAAACTTTAAGGATATAAACAGGAAGTGCTTTTTTTTTAACTTAACCCTTAACCTGCTTTCAAAAAACTATGAAGTTATAAAAGATAATTTTTAAAATGTATTAATAATTTGATTGTTTAATTCATTTTTATGTTCAGTTAGGGGTGTCTTTATTTCTGTGGGGGGAAACGGTGTATGCTGGGTTTGTTTTGTCTCTTCCTTAGTCTTCTTCCCATTAGCTTTCAGACTCGCTTGTAAACGTCCCGCTCTCCTTACTTGTCAGATGCTTCCTGTAGGGAATGGCGGCTTTTAAGTAGTCGCTGTACTACAGGGTAAATAGACTGGAAATCAGTTTTGTGTCCTGTACTGTTTGCCTAATAGACATTCTGTCCTCTTCTCAAAATCATTTTATTAAATTTCTGTTATAATGTGGCTTAATAAGGGTCTGCACATCTGACATACTTAATGGACATTCCAGAAACAAAAGAGGAAAAAAACCTTTTAAAACTAACAGCTGCTAAAGTCAAGGATAAACATTTTAAGTAGAAAATTCATATATAGAAAAAATATCATCTTAGTTACTGAAATTCAAAGATTTGTTGAATGACTTTCTGCCCAAGCTGTCTTTAAAAACTGCTGTTGTACTCAAGCGCCACCTAGTGGTCACTAGAGGCACTTGTAAGGATGGACATAGAAATCCATTCTTCAAGAACCGTAAGAAGGTTAAGGTTAGTATGACCCACACTGTAAGCCTTTGGCACGGGTTTCCCTCTTAGCACAGTGACTGTCACTTGTGTTCACTATTCCATGTGCACCTGCGCTTCCGACATGGCTTACTTGTGTTTACACACATTCTTTCAAATGTAAGACAGATATACTATACTCATTGTATGTTTTAATGGGACACAATGTAGTATCCTGTTATATGAATACATTGTGGAGTGATCATCTAATTGATGCAGTCTCATACTTCCTTGTATGATCAGTGTGAACCGTTTGATTCTATTTGTAAGCGGTTCTGAAATGCACGTGGTTGTTAGCTTTGGTCACCATTCTGTGACCATTTTGAGAAGGCATTTCTCTTGTGTGACTGGAACACTGTGTCTGTTGGTTCACTTGTCCCTGTGCCACCCAGCCTCTGGTAACTCGCACCATGCTGTTGCTCACATTTGGCTTATAGTCAACATATAAATTAAATAATGCTGGCATACATTTGGACATTTGTAATCCTTTATTCCACAGGGTTATAAAACAGTCCAGAAGTATCCGACCTTCAAATCCTGCCTGAAAAAGGAACTTCATAGCAGATAAGTATGTTAGCTTAGGTTTATCCTAATTGTTTCAGTAATTATTATTTTTTATAATGTCTAGACAATAGCTGGGAAGGGATTGAGGTTAGATCTTAATGGTAGAACACATGTTCAATCCCATGCACCACAGGAGAAGAGAGCAACTGATAGAAATGTAATTATCACCAACAATCTGTGAAGACAGTGAAGGCGTTATACTTCAAAAACTGCCTGCCAAGGAGCTGAGGACATCACTCAGTTGGGAAAATGCTCAGCTAACACGCATGCGGCCCTGTGCTGTCTCCAGAACCATGTAAAACAAGTGTGGCGGTGCATTCCCTTTTCCCATCATCTGAGACAGAAGCAGGAGAATCAGAAATTCAGGGTCATTCTCAGTACCATAGCCATTTCCAAGCCACGCTGGAGCAGAGATACTCTCTCAAAAAAGGAAAAAGRAAGGAAGAATTTCTTGTTAAATTTGTAGTTCCATCCTGTGCAGGTACAATGTAATAAATCTAAGCTGTACTTTGTAACATAGGACCTGTAGCACCTACGGAACATTGTTTCTCCTATGGAGGAGCATGCTTCTAAATCACTGCCACAGAATGGCAGCTTTGCTGCTGAGGAGTTTAGGTGTGACAGAACCATTCTCACATACAGATAGGTTTCTCACCCATGCCAGCTTGTTGAGGATCAGTCCTGTGGCCTTGGGCRTGTGAGCCAGCTGCTTTACCACTGGTTTACATCCCTAGCTTTTGATTTTTGTGGTTTTGAACTCAGGATTCCCTTGCTTCTATCTTCAAAGTACAGGGATTACAAGCCTTCGCAACCATTCCTCGTACTAGATTGACAACTCATTTAACAATGCAGAGGAGTCAATAATTAGGAAGTGATTTCTCAGGATAACTTGATAGTGAATGACAAACCATGATTTGAGCTGCCCTTGTTCGTATGGTAAAATAGGTTTTTAATTAATACGTTGTCACCTTTCATTGCAATAACTGAGGATGAATCGGGAAGTCTGTCCTGTTTTTGTTTGAACCAAAGAAGTATTTCAAACATGTTAATATCCAGAAAGATTAGTTTTGTTTTTTAACATCAGTAATAATGTTTTCAATATATCACRTTGGCCAGCTGGGTTAGATTCCCATCATGGAGGTTTTGTTGCTTATTTTAGATGAGTATGTGTTCTTATGTACATTTCTTACTATTTCTCTCAAGTTCAGGGCACTTTATCTGTTCCCCAGAGTGGTTTGTAAAAAGAATAGTTTCTTGGTATCTGTATTTTCAGTGGCTATGATAAAATACTTTAGCAAAAGCAACTTAAAGGAGAAAGGATCTATTCTGGCTTACAGTCTGCGGGAACACAGTCCATCCTGGCAGGACGGCCGCAGAAGCAGGGAGCAGTCACTGCAACCAGCACCTGCCTCTCTGTCCCCATTTCTACTGTTCAGAATCATCCCCTTCACAGTGCGCAGCCAGTGTCACCCTCGCAGGCATGTGCAGAGACCTGTCTTCAGGTGACTACTGCCCCTGTCAAGTTGACAACACTAACCAGCCAACACACTTTGTCAACTCTGAGAAATGTAAGAGAAATGGCCACGCTGCTACTCTCCTAGTAGAATTTATCAGCTTTCAGGATGCAACTGTTTTTGTCTTTCTAAGAAAGAACCTGCAATGCTCAGTATTTTGTGAAGCAGCTTTGAGGTCTCACAATATATGGACTCTATATTGGGAGGTAGTGGTCCCACATCCTGAGAGAAGAGCAGGCGTGTTTACCTGTTCGGGTAGCTTGTAACGCAGCTGCCTAGGGTCTTCCATCCTTGTGTTCTGAGAAACCGTGTGCTGCCTTACGAGACAAGAGCTGCACTGAAGAAGTAGTGCCATCCCTGAACATAGTGTCTCACCCTGCTTGTCACAGCCTCTCACCAGCACTGATTGTCCGTATTAGTGCATAGAACCATAGCTTAAAGTGGTCACTCAATCTATACCTCTCTGAAACTGAGTGTCAGAGGAGTTTCCCAACAAAATATGAACCTGGGCCACGGAGTCATCTTTGTGGATAAACGTGTTTGCCACCAAACCCCGGCCTGAGTCCACAGGATGGAGCTGCTCGTGGACTCCCACATGCAGACTGTGGCACATTCACACGCTGCCTCCATGCACAAAGCTATGCGCTTGTAGACTTAAGTTTTTTAAATACTTGATTCTTTTATATGTATTGTTTTTAATTAGATGCCTTACTGCTTCATATAATTTCTGTAAAAGTTTAAATTAATGTCATTACCTTGACTTACATAAATATTGCCTTGGTGTTGTGTGTGTATGTTTTTAACTAGGTCCTCCTAATCAAGAATTGAAGGATTGTGATCTATGTGACCAGGCAAGGAGCAGGATTTGAGTGGATCACAATGTAAGGTTGGAGCATGCAGAGAATGAAGGGAATGGGAAATGCTGTGAAATGTACATTTTTTTTCCTTGAAGGGAGTTTGTCAGCATCAAACAGAGGAAACCTGCGTCTTCTCAGTACAAGCATTAGCGGGTTGAGTCCGAGCACCGCCAGAGCAAACTTGTGCAAACACTAAATAGAATGAGCTGCGCTTCCACCATGAGAGACTGYGCTGAGCTTCTTCATTCCCCACAGGGGTAGTCCCGATGACTATCTGAGAACGTTGTTTATCTATTTATTAGAAATGCCCTTTATTTCAGAATAACTCATGAGTGATAGAATATAGATGGAAACACAATTCTTCAGGTTTGCACTGTGAGCGTGTTTTCATACCGTGAATATTGCTTCAGGTTTGTCCTGGGCCCTTAAATTGTTAGTAAGTCTCTGTTATTTAGTTTGTATTTAATTATACTGAAGTAATTTCAGAAAACAAGTGAAAATTTACTGAGCAATAGGATGGTTTACATTGTACTTTCAGCTTTTAAAAATACCTATACATTGTTGGATTTATGTAAATTTTTGTTTGTCTTTGCTGTTCTTTGTGTTTTGTTTTCATACCAAAGCCAACAGAGATTCAGGTATTTTATTTTAACAGAAATTTAGTTTGTTTTTTTTTTTTTTTTTTAAAGAAAACACGACAGCTGTGTGCTGACGTTAGTAGTAAAAGCAGAGGCAGTGTAATGACCATCTTGGGATTCCTAGTCGGAGGTGTGACTCGTGGAAATGAGAACAGTAACATTGGATATTGTTAATATATGTCTATAGCATCAAAACTAATATAAATGGCTTAAAAGGTTGATGTATATTTATTTAATAGGTAGAAGATAATGTTTTGTTTCTTGAAAAAAAAGGACCACATGCAAAATTGATCCAGTCAGTAGTGATGAATCATTTATATGTAATCCATTATATCGAAATCATATGTCTTAAAAGAGAAAATAAAACTTTCTCTTGAAAAACCCACTAGAGAGACTGACCAGCATGGTCACACCTCAGTCTGCCTGGCTGTAGTGCTACTCAAACCGTCTCTGCAACTTGGAAGACCCTGCCAACAGTGAGGTTGCTGGGGCAGGCAGCAGCGCAGTGCAGGGGCGTTGCCTGCACGCATGAGGTCTTAGGTTAACTCCCAACTCTGAGAAAGAGGAAAGGCAGAGGAGGGGAGGGAAGGGAAAGAAGGAAATAGAAAAAATAGAAATCCTAGATTTTCACATTGGAAAATAATTTTAGAATATTTAATAGAACTTTGGCTACCTGATAAAATTGGTTTATACAAAGGTACTATAAAATAATGCAATGAGTTTAAGTTAATATATTTATGTATTGCATGTTAAAAGATTAATAGATTTGTTTATCTTTTGTAAGATATGCATAGTATAAATTGTATACACTCCAAGCACTTTGCTTTTGCATAGGAAAATAGAAAACACTGGCTTTATTTTAAGTTATTGAATGTGAAATTGGTCTGCATCAGCCTATTTGTAAACCGTTATTTTGGTGTTAGTAGTATTGATTATGTTTTTGA
This sequence comes from Apodemus speciosus, assembly GCA_002335545.1. Lineage (NCBI taxonomy): Eukaryota > Metazoa > Chordata > Mammalia > Rodentia > Muridae > Apodemus > Apodemus speciosus. The sequence continues at coordinate 68,461 of BDUI01001606.1, read as the reverse complement.
GACATTTCCACATTCTTTGTCTGATATTATTTATTGCACCAATAAAGAAATAGAAATGTGCAATGCAGTCAAGTTATTCTTAACATAATTTCTCCTGCTTTGAAACTTTAGTCATTTTGATGACTGAGCAGAGATAGATACCCACAGATTTATCATGTCTTAGGCTTAGATTGTTCTTAGGAATACAGGGTGTGTAATAATTGGAAAAATATAAATTAATCTTTGTCTATTAGTTATATTATTGCACATACATGGAAACCTTGTTAATATGGATTAAAATTAAATAACCTATTTAAAGATCCTTTATAAGTATGTCAGTATCCCAAGAAAATAATGTAATATATTCACAGTCACTAATCCTTATTGCTTTATTGTGAATGGGTTTGTTTATAAGGTGACAAGATATTATAAAAATGAGAGAAATAAAATACCCCGGCCAATTATATGATAAGAGAATAGTGAATGGCAGTGGCTCCCCTCATCCCACTCTTAAACCTTTCTGCCTATACAGTGGAGGTCGAAATAACTCACGGGGGYAGCATGGTTAAGTCAGTTGAAATGTTTTTGAATGTTTGCATATGATGCACTAAATTCACAAATGTGAACTTCACATTTCCCTTCTACAAATTTACACACATTTCACAAACATTAAACTCTGCATACACTTTTAGTGTTGGTGAGAGCCTACCTGATAAATGGTATCTGGTACTTCTCAGAATAGTCTATGATAAAGTGTTCTAGCTTAAAATCTGATTGTTACTATAAAACTTAATTGTAAAGCTATGTCTTACATTGTTATATTATCTTAAGATAAATTTACCTCCTTGAATCAAGAAACATTGCAGTTTGCTATTGAGTATATCAGCGAATGAATTTCATTCTGAAAATACCCCTTTCTAAGGTGGGAAATCGTAACGGGTTACCATTGATCCTAAACCCGCTTCTATAGTCATACGTGCCATCAAACTGAACTCATATCTCAGCAGGTACGGACAGTGCAGTCTTGGAGCCTTCTCAGAGCATTTCAGAGATGCCTGTCTTATAGAACCGTGGCTGTTATAACGTACTAGAAAGACTTTCAGAAAGTTTACATGTGACTTAATGGAGTGTCTATTTTGTTTCACAGAACAAATCACTTAAATGGCTCAAAATGAAGTCAAAACTGTAGTAGTCATGTGATTAGTATTGTTATTTTCTAAGAGTCATCTTGTTAAGAGAACACCTAAACAATGCATTTTAAAGGTATATTAGTTATCTTTCTCTCCTGTTTTGTCTTATCTCGGTATTCGTTTCATTAGACAGTCTGACTTTGTAGCCAAGGATGGACTCCAGTTCCTTGGTTCAAACAGTGCTCTGGCCGAGGCCGCCTGAGCTCTTGGCATGTAGGTGTATATTACCATACCTCATCCCGCCTCTGCCGTCCGTGGACAAGCACTGACGGGTGCGAGGATGTGACCGTGCCCTCCTCAGTAAGGAAAATAAAATCTTAGGTGGTCAAAAGGTATTTATTTCTTTTGGGGCAGCATTTTTACTTTGTTAGTAGCTCGTGAAAAAATGGCTTGGCATTATCACATGTTATAGTATGTAAAATATCACATGTTATCATATGTGTGATAGTCTGTTCAACGTGGGTGTTGAACAGCCCTTTCACAGGGGTGGCCTAAGACCATTGGAAAACACATATTTACATTATGATTCATAACAGTAGCAGAATTGCAGTTATGAAGTAGAAATGAAAGCAATTTCATGGTTAGGGGTCACCACAGCATGAGGAAGTAAATTAAATGGTTGCAGCATTAGGAAGGTTGAGAACCACTGCATTAATTAACTGTAATTAATTGTCTTTACATTAAAATAAATATTTTAGCATCTTAAAAAAAAGAGCATGCCTATAATTGTAGCTATATGCATGTAAGTGTGCATATTTTAATTATTTAAATATTAACATTATGCATATAAGTATGCATATTTAAAATATATTTTGGGGGTTTTGTTTTTGTTTTTGTTTTTTTTTTTTGAGACAGGGTTTCTCTGTGTAGCCCTGGTTGTCCTGGAATTCACTCTGTAGACCAGGCTGGTCTCAAACTCAGAAATCCTCCTACCTCTGCCTCCCAAGTGCTGGGATTACAAGCATGCGCCACCACCGCCCGGCTAAAATACTACTGCATTGCAGTTGTATTTATTGTATCAGTGCTTCTCAGCCTGTGAATTGCAACCCCTTTGGATGTTGAACAGGCCTTTCACAGATGGCCTAAGACCATAGGAAAACATATTTACATTATGATTCATAACAGTAGAGTTACAGTTAGGAAGTAGAAATGAAAGTAATTTTATGCTTAGGGTCACCACAGCATGAGGAGCTATATTAAAATGTTGCAGCATTAGGAAGGTTGAGAACCACTGCATTATATGTGTATATTTTAAAAGGCAAGAGCTATAAAGTCTCATTTTTAGTCAAAATTAATAACCTTCTCCATTTCAGTTTGCTTTGTTCATGTACCTAGTTTACCTGTCACTAATTCATTCTAGATTCATCTCAAAAGCTGTGTATTGCTAATGAATTTGAACACATCTGGCTATACTTAAGCCCTTTATTTTTCTGAAAATCCCTGCAGATGGTTTCCATCTCACTGACCGATCAGGAGTGGCCCCAGTCCCTGGAGGAGCTGATACTCAGGGATCTCCGTCCCAGCCTCTGGACAGCCTTGGCACTCACTCTGTACTCTTTCTGGAGTGAGGGTGCCCGTAGCCCGGAGGAAAGCTGCATAGTGAGTGAGGTTGCATTAGCTGTGTCTTGAAAACACCTTTATCGCACCTTCACGGTCGAGAGTGGCACGCTCGCCTCTCCCTCCAGATTGTGACAGCATTGCTCCATTGCATTCCAACTGTCAGTGTTGTTCTCAAGACATTCGATGTCTTCTGACRCCTTACTGTTTTCCTTCCCTCCTGGGAGCTGCTGTCTTACTAATTCCTGTTCCATAAGGTTTCTCCTTGCTGTGCCTTGATACAGATTTCATATCCGTCTCTGGGGCTGGGCATAGTAGTGTTTTATCTAGGCTCACAGCATCCAGTGTTGAGAAGAGAATAGCCTCTCCTTCTGCCTTCTCTGCCTGCCGTTTCCTGAAGTACCTTTGTTGTTCAGATGCTGACCCTTCTATTATACTCAACCTGCAGTCATCTCTCCTCTCTTCCTCTCCCTGTGGCGCCTTGGTGTGTTTATCCATTCTCTTTAGATTTTTTTATCCTACTCCCTAAATTGTTCTGGATTTTTCTGTCTTCTCTCTTGTTTCTTACACTTATTATTACACATTACTTATTTCTAATTGTCTGAGTTCAGTGTCTTTGATGTTTTCTCCTACTGCCTTCTTCAATTTTGTGTGTTTGGGTGTGCCTCTCACATTACAGTTTTTTGTCCAAATTCTGGTGGTTCTTTGCTGTACGCTTGTGTTTTACAGCACATTGGAATCTGTATGGATGGGATGAGCTTTTAATGGATGGAATTCCCTCTCTGCTGTCCTGACCAGCCTGCTTGCCTATAAAGCCCCTTTCCTGTCAGCACCGACAGGCCTTTTCTCTGGCTGCTAGAATTCTGCCAAGTAGTTCAAAGCTTCATTTCTGTTTTGCTCAGAGCCAAATACAAAAAGGTCTTGAATCCCCCTTTCTTTCTCTGAGCTCTTCCATCTGTGCATAGAATCCTTTGGAAGCTTTGAAGCATTTCCTGGCAGCATATGTTAGGGAGGAGAGAGAAGGCAAGACCCTGAGATCCAAACAGTTTCAGCCAGCCATGCTATTTACAGAGCAAGCTTTGGGGAACTCAGCTGTGAGAACCCACCTCCTTCAGAGTTCTCCCCATTACAGGCATTTGCTTTCTTTAGAGCTAAGTTAGTTAGCTACTGCCCATTTCTGAAACTTAAAAAAAAAAAAAAAAAAAAMCTTTTCCTGTACTACCATTTCCAGTTTTCTTGTCCATGCAAAGAAAACTTTACTTTTTAAAAAAATCATTTTTATTGTTATTTTAGAATCATTTCAAGGAATGGCAGAAATGTGTGTTCCTAACAACATGTAGTAATTAAACTCTGTTCAGAATGTATCTGGAAATATACATAAGAAACTTAAAAACAATTGCCATTGAAGATTGGGATTTTTTGTTGCGTTTTTATATTTGTATTATTAAGCCACTGCTGAACAGTTTTGAATATTTTTAACATGACTACATTTATGTTTTTGTAACTATGTTTATCTTTTGTATTTTTATCTTATATGTATGATTGTTTACCTATATGTATGTATGTCACCTACATGTGCATGTGGTGCCCTGAACTTCAGAAGACGGAGTCAGCCCTCCCCMAGGTACTGGAGCTAGAATCAGTTTCCACACGAATGCTCACACCTGGGCCCTCTGCCAGAGCACCAACTACTCTTAATACTGACGTCAAGGAAATTCAAATTCTAATTTATTTTTGATTATGTGTTTATGGGGTAGGAGAGTAGCCRCAGACTCCAGAAAAAAGTAGCAGATCCTCTAGAGTTGGAACTAAACAGTTACAAGCTAGCCGGCCAGCACGAGTGCTGAGAACCGACCCTAGGGGCTCTGTGAGAGCAATACTCGGTCTTAAACACTTCATTTACCCATCAGAACAAGCAGAGTCCTCAAAGTTTAGATCTCAGCTTGATAAATATTTATAATCACATTTATTTGTAAGAACTAACCTTAAGGGCAACTATACTTGGGCATGATGTTTCTGGAGGAGTATTTCTAACAAGCAGCTTGAAGCCAGCAGGTAGTGTAGTGTAAACAGATTAATATGATAGYAGGTTTTAGGGCAGGTAAAATGAGAATTTAGGCCTGAGTGGAAGACAATGAAGACATCTACTCCATGCTGCCCATAGCTCTACGTGTACTGTGCGAGTTAAAAGCTCACACTGAAACCTAAAGGAGAGTGCTGTGAAATCTATCCTCCCCCATGTCATGGCGCTGTGCTGAGAAGTTCTCAGGAAAGCGGGTGTCTTATRTRCCGCTTGTGCCGTAATAKTTAATTACAGCGAGTGCACAGAAGATTAGCTGTCGCAGCGATCCTTTAGAAATCAGATCGCACATCAAACCTGCATTGTGCCTGCTAAGCAAGTRCATGTAAGAAAGAGGAGAAGYGATGTCAAGACTTATTGCAAAACCAGCAAATAAAAGAGTGGGCTTTGCCAGTCGTTCAGCCTGTTAAGGAATAGCCCCGAATGTCAGCCCGCATTTGTCACGTGCATTTCCGACGTTTACAGCAGCTCAGCCCACGCGAAGTATTCTTTAGCTTGTTCTTGCACTGAAAATAAATTAGGAAACAAATGCTAAATAGGTTATGCCAACAATTCAGGTTTTTTTGCTTCGGATACTCACTTTGCTGACCAGAAAATTAACGTGTGTGGTTTTGTTCCCAAGCACATGCAGTTTCAGAAACTGAACTTAATTTCTATCCACAATTGTTAGGCCCCCAACTGCATCATATGTTCCAGTGGTTACAGTAGCCAGGGATATCCCCCACCCTACCCTCTGCAGAAGGCAAAAAGTAAAATTTTAAAAATCTGAGAGTTGAGTTCCAGGTAGTCACAGGTGGGAACCAAGAACTCCGAGCCTGAACCGGAACGTCTGTCAGCAAGCAGGGACAAGACATGCAGAAGAGAGGGAGGCCTCTGCCAAAACGAGAGTTCAGGGCAGGTGAAACTTGAACAGCAGTGAGCCCGCAAGCTCGGGCTGTGGAGGAGCAGTYTGCTCCGAACCCACAGTTTTACATTAATAATATGAACGTAATGTGCTTGAGATTGCAATAGAACTCCTCTGGCTTAGAAATCTTCAGGGGTCCTGACTAAGTGTGCACAGGCAGTTGTGTGTGTCATATGCACAAGCACAACTGCCTGAAGCAGAAAAATTAGGAGATTTTCATAGTTTGCAGACCACATGTGTGGCGGAGGAGGGGGACCTCTAAGTGTTGCTGGATATTAAAAGTAAGAGTGCTTGCTAAGCAACAACTGGGCTATATTTCTGTCCACATAACTTTTTTAAAAAGGGTTTTATGTTGATTTTATGGTATGGGTATTTTGCCTGTGTAGCAAGCGCCTGCAGTCAGTCCCTGCGAAGCTGGAAAGGGGCATAAAATCCTCTGGAACTCAGGCTGCAGAGGCCGCTGGCTGCCTGGTGGGCGCTGGGACCCAGACGGTGGGAAACCAGCAAGAGCTCTTACTGTGAGGCATCCCGCCAGCCCCACACGTAACCTTTTTCAAAAAAGGCTGAGCAATCCGGAACAGGCAAGCAACTGGGACTCAGAATGAACAGCAGCGCTGAGTCTAGCCTCTGAGACGGAGATGTCGCAACAGGGAAGAAAATCTAAAGGAAATACAGATGAAGTGAGCCATGGCACT